>JALXJV020000007.1:31866230-31964010 GCA_024633595.2 Lepomis macrochirus | reverse complement strand
TGATTGGTCTCTATCAGCCTGAGAATATGAGTACTGTAGGTTTTGTACGGCTGCTCAAACAACTCAGTCTGTGTGGTATGGTGATAATAAACAGCCAGAATCTTCGGTCTTCAGGCTGTTCCATCTGAATACGCCTGCTGTCTGCTGTTGTCTGGAGATAGTAAGCCGACATGAATTGTTGAGGTAGGAAGTGCTACTACTGGCACTGTTGATATATACCTGCTCCAGTCCTTTTCAGGAGCCTGTCTGACCAGCACATACTGTAGCTGCTGAATAATGAATCCAGAGGCCGTTGCTGGGTCAATCTATTGAAGTTCTCCGGAGCCTTTAACGCTGGTTCAGATTCTGTCAGCGTCTGACCATCAACACCTGTTAATACGCAAAGAAACCATCGCATACGACAAGAACTGTACATTACAGAAGCATTAAATAAGATCTGTGCCGAGGATGTTCTTGCTGGACGGTTAGAGCAACAGTCCTGTCCCTATAGTCCATCGTGATTTATTTCGGTGATGATGCGTTTGTCTGTCGTCTCTCTGCGGATCGAGATGGATGAAGAGGTGGAAGACATCTGAAGTTTACATTGACTCCTCCTCCTGGGAGGAGAGAGCTGGAATGGGCACTGGTCATCACCTATTTCACAAAGAGTTGTGACTTGAGCCAATTAGTATGATTCATAAGTTTTACCCAAATTTGTCTTGATTGGATGCGATGTTTGAAGTTGATTTTCAGGTTTTGGTTTGGTTGTTTTAAAATGATTTTACTCGGAATATTATTTTTACATAAAATTATTGAAGAAGTCCCCAAACAGGTACAAAATACATAACTGGAAACCAGAATACATAAAAATATGGTTTTGCAGCCATAATTATTGCTATTTTGAGAACCGCGCAAAACTACTCTGTTCTTGTTATCGTGACCACAAAACACTTCTACGACTATCGGGAAAATCATGATATTTAGCTGCTCTCTAAAACAAGCTTCCAAGGGATTTTTTATGCTATAAGGCTTGGGGCGTATTTTAAAGAATTACATTCACCTAATAATGTGTTTCTCTTTTGAACATCACCAGACAGTTTCGTTACTAATGATTCAGACACCATAACTATAATTTTATTTAAGTTATAATTTTGGGAAAGAACGACTTTCTGAAGATATGTTTGTTGTCATTTCGATATTTCATTTTCTTGAAATATGTAATCTTTAATGTATTCATTCTTCACTGTGAGCTCTGACTGTCAATTGATTATAATGTCAGAGTATTGGTGATGAAAACCTTGCTAGTAAATTACACAAAGAACATTTTATAACATCTTTAGACTGTCTCTTTACTGTAACAGTGAGCGGTGTTGAAGTCATTAATTGGTCTGAGGGCTCCTCCTCCTGTTGTTCATGTTACAAGTGTTCAGGCACTAGGGGTTTTAGTTCAAGGTCCTGCCTGATGGTTTGTGTTATTGTGGATCTCTGGCACAGTAATACGCAGCAGTGATATCAAACGCATTCTGTCGTTTAGAAGTCACTCTGTTGCTGGAGAGAGTCTGAGATACTGAACTTGTTCTTCAATTAGTCTTTGTAGTGTGTTGCTGGAATGGCACTCTAATTCAATCCTCCAGTCTTTCCTGCAGGCTGTCTGATCAAGCTGTGTAGTGACTGCTAACAAATAACTTTGGTGTCACTGGCAGTTGTGTGAAATTGTCATGTGAACATTCATTGGCAATGAAAAGTTATGTATTTATGATTTCACCTTTCAACAAAATTCTTAGAGTGACTTTCATATTTTACATTATTTATGTCTTCCACTCAATCCATCCTGTATAAAAGAGGTTATATGAGCTGCATAAAGTTGTATAATGAATCTTGTTTGTCTGAGTTGCATTGATGATGTTGAAGTTGAGTCATGTTAAAGAGTGAAATACAAAATTTGACTTGTTTTGTCAGCTTGCTTTTCGGTCACTGTGGCTCTCACTAACGATAATTAACAGATCAGTCTTGTCTCTATCCAGTCTACAATGTGTGTTTTGATAGTGATTTAGTCTCTCTCCTTCAACTCTGCAACAAACGCGTGGCGATGGAAGGATCGAGGTTGTTCCTCATTTCACACACTCATCTTCGTTGTAATCACCTAATGTTTATTTGCATCCATTTGCATTTGATGGGAAATCCATATACTGGATATCATGAAATGCAAAACATTCAACACGGTTTTTAAAACTCAATATTAAATGTTAAAGATTATTGAAATTGTGAGAAGACGTGCTTCGGATGTTTATAATGAAGGAAAGTCAGAAACCATAACATCAGCTATTTAGCTGCTTGGTATGCGTATTGAGTTTATGCATTGTCTTGCAGTGCGCTGCAGCAACTAAATAATGAAAGCAGATCATCTGCAGGAGACTGACAGTCTCTGAGCTTTCACTACGAACTGGAAGGAATGGACTCAAACTCTGACCTGTACAACCTATGATGAGATCAAGAAGAACCACAGAAGAAGAGTGAGACGGTCATCTGGGAGGTTTTCTGGGATCACTGACTGACCATCAGTCGGTAATGTTTGATAAGATAAAACAGCAGGAAGCAGGAGAACTCACAGGGCAGAGAGCAACCGGCAGAAGAGTGAGTGTTGATCATCCTGAGGCTGGAGATGTGACCTCTGATATCCACAGAGTACAAGAACAGTCAACGGGACAAGTACTGCACAGACTGAAGATTTGCATCTGAGATATCATGGGGAGGGAGGGGGCTCCTGTACCTCTCGCAAAATTCACCGTGTCTTAATCCGATTAGAACAGGGAAAATATGTTAAATGTCATGGAATTTTTAGGATTTTATATTTTATTTAATCATTTATTGTAGTATTCCAGGACTTTAATGGCTGTAACTCCATGTTGGACGCAATATTGCATCAAAATATGCATTTTGAAACATTTCTTTTAATTTGTATATTATATGATGTAAAACAGACACAATGTGATAGTGATCTGGTCCTAATTAAAGGTTACAGTATTCAAATTGTGGTTGTTGCAAGGCTGCAATACAGAAACTTGGAGTCCTCTATAATATGTGTGACAACCAATGAAATTCTGAATGATAAATTGGATGTACGGACAATGAATATGCCTTTTAACATTAGTCAAGGATGGTGAAGCAAATACTGAACTGGCGTTGGTCAGCTGTATGCAACAAGCATGTAAGTCATAGGTCGCTACGGGAGCCTGTCTGGTCAAAATATCCACTGTTCACTGAATAATGAATCCAAGAAATTGCAGGTCAATATGTTAAGTTCTCCAAACCTTAACACTAGTTTCCAATTCTATCAAGTCTAGGCACCAACACACCTGTCAAGAAGGAAAAGCATCAAGTGAATCTGCTGTTCATCATCTGTAATCCTTTCTGCACCAATATCCATGGCTGTATTTAAACGGCACTGCTGTGCATTTTCTTGTTTCTCATCTTTTCCTTCTGAAGCTTGAATGAAATTTGTTGTCTGATTTAATACTTGTTTAGTAGGGTGTTTGTTATTATGAGCTTTGCTTTCCTTTTTTATTAAAAACAACGTCTCTGAAACATCTCTCCTTCTCTTCACCTGCTGAGGCTTTCAATCCATACCTTTATCACGTCCACTGCTCAACCCCTACAGTATGGCACACTGTCCAATGTACAGGACATCAGAACTCTACTACTCCCTGATCACTTTTGTTCATCTCCCTTACAAAAAGTGGCCTCAATTACATATAGCATGAACATATGTTGTAGGCTTGGATTTGGGAATTGTCTACTAAGTTATTTTTTTTATCAAAAGTTTTGTCAATTTTGCTTGCTCCCTATGTTGTTATGTGTTTAGTTATTGTTGTGGGTTAATGATGGTTTCTCAGTTTACTGATTGTACACAAATAAGTATAAAAATAAAAAAAATGAATGAAAATCAAGTATTTTTTTTAATATCTCCTTGCCAGCCAGTGAGGATGAGTTGCCCTGAGTGTGGGTTTTGCTGAAACTGCTCATCCAACTCCACTCACTGTATGAGTCTCATTCATTCATTCATTTATTATTATTATCCCAAATGGAAACTTGATTTGCAGTCAGGACACCAAGATAAAAAAACAGAAACATGCAGAATCAGGAAAATAACACAATATACAAAGAGATACACACACAAAATTAAATGTGACAAAAGATGCATACAGTGCACTATGAGTAGTACCATAAAAGAAACATAAAACATCTTCGTCGAGATTATTTAAAGGCGATTTGGCAGGGTTACCTTGGGGAGTCAGGTTTTGCTTCCATTGCGCTTAAATGGTGGAACTCTGAATCTGCGACCTGATGGAAGAATTTCCAAACTCCCAGAATGTTGAGGATGGTTTTTTGGAGTCTGGTATGAGACCTGGACTTGCGAGAGAACTATGCTTGTGGTGAACCCGATGGTGCAACTGACCTACCACGCGCACTTGTTTTTTTATGAAGATAGCGTCTCGGTTACATAGGTAACCCTTGTTCCCGAAAGGGAGCGAGGCACTTTCGTGGCGGTGGCGACACTAATGGGACGCAACTGGCGTGGCAGGGCTGAATGCACGAATGAGACTACTCAATCCTACAGGCTTAAATGAGAGCGGTAGCATGTGGCGGCGTAACCGTGGTAACTATAACGCGCCCGGCACATAGATGCGTTAGCTCTTACTATGAAGCAAGGCACTCCAGGCGGGAGAGGTGCGGTGAACCGGCGCAGTGTCTACGTTCCCTTTCGAGGGAACAAGGGTTACCTATGGCAACCCGAGGCGTTTCCCCACTTCGAGGGAACTTCGAACTGCATCGGTGACGACACTATGGGAGCGAGATACCCACTATGCCGTGCGAACCCCACGCCTGCCCTAAGCGTGCAGGCAACCCGAAGTGGAGCGCGACCTAGAAGCGAGGGTGCCGGTGCGGGAGGGAGGTCGAGACTATAGAACGCGCACGAGGTGTGAGTGGCCCAGCCAGCTGCATCACCAGACCTCCTGCGAGAGATGCTCCAGAAAGGAAGAGCCGTGGAGGCTGTCATGCCTCTCGATGGAGTGACCCTTACAGCCATAGGTGAAGGCAAGTTGCTGCTCCATAAGCCAGGGGAGATAGTCTGAGCGAATCCCAATTGCTGATCATTATGTTTAGAAGCCGAGGGAGCCCAGCCATGGGGACCGAAACATACCAGCAAAATGGTCTGCCTTCCTCCATTGAAGGACCTCTGAGTATCGCGCTCCAGTGCTCTGACGGGAGCAAGAGCAAATGCAGTCTCTCATCTTCTGCCGTCACATGAGGTGGAGGATGGAATGCCTGCGAGCACCCAGGACCCATCAGGTAGGGCTGCTGCCTTAGGAATGTATCACATCCAGAGAAAAGTGTGCAGGATGGCCCTCCTATTCCCGGGGCGAAGCTCAGGCCACCTAGTGGAGGCAGTTGACAAAGCCTGGGGTCCCCACCCTCCTCAGAGAAGTGATAGCAGGGGAGAAAAGCCATCTTCAGGGTCAAGTGCTTGGCCTCCCAGCCGACTCAAAGGGGCTCACAGGGGGGCCTCAGCCAAAGCTTCGAGCACCACTGCCAGGTCCCGGTGGGAACTCTGGGTGCGGTCACGGGTCTCATCCTCCGGGTCCCGGAGAATGCGTCGCGACTAGTGGAAGCCTTCCCAAAGACCCATCCCTACAAAGGGTGTGGAAAGCTGAAATAGCTGCCAAGCACGCCTTGAGGGTGGATGGGGAGAAGGCCTGCAGAAGGCGGTCTTGCAAAAGCTCCAGCACCTGAACCACCCGGGCAGGTAACTGCAAGGTCCAGCGTGCGTTCTCTGCACCATGCAGAAAAACTTATTCCGCGCTTGATGCCAGTACATCCCACTCGCCGTGGATGGGGCCCTGGAGCTAAGGAGTGTCTGGAGCTGCTCCTGTCGATGGGCCAAGCCTCATGGGAATTTTCGCAGCCCCCTCAAGGGCCAGACCCACAGCCGCCATACAGGGCGGGGCAGGGTGAAGAACCCGGCCCCTTTCCGGGACAGCAGGTCTCTCCTCAGAGGGACCTGCCATGGCGGACCTCCAGGAGATCTAGCAGGTCATGAGAATCACACCGGGTGCGGCCAAAGCGGCTACTAGTAGTAGCTCGAATACAGTGCTAGCGGACCCTCTCCAGGATCCCGAGCGAACAGCGACTGGGGGAAAAAAGTGTACAGAGCGTAGCCTCGGCCACGAGTGCACCATGGCGTCCAGCCCTGGTGGGGCCGGAGGTGTCAGGAAAACCATAGAGGACAGTCGCGTGGTCTCTGTGAGGCATAAACAGGTCCACGTCTGTGGGCCGAACCTTCGCATGACTCCACCACCTCGGGGTGGAGTCTCCACTACCGAGACTCGCGGCCCTGCCGACAGCGAGTCTGCTCCCTGATTCTGAAGTCCCGGAATGAACATTGCTCCTGATGGACAGTAGCTTCGTCCGGGACCACAGGAGGATCCTGAATTAGCGCCAGTCTGCAAAAGAGAGCTGCTGGACGCAGACCCTGGATGATTCAGATAGGCCACCACTGCCGTGTTGTCGGACCTGACAAGAACGTGGTGACCCCGGAAGTTCGGGCAGGAAGCTCCTCAGAGCCGGAACACTGCCAGCATCTCGGGGCAATTGATGTGCCATGGCGAATGATGCTCCTGCCAGAGCCCCTGCGCCGGCGGTCTCCCATGACGCGCGCCCACCCAGTGAGGGGAAGCATCTGTCGAAAGCGATTACCGGCGACAGATGCCCCAAACTGGGTCCCTGGGACAAGAACAAGACTTTTCCACTCTGATAGGGCGCGAAGACATTTGTCGTGACCCAGTATCAGGCGAACGGATTTCCCGGGGAGAATCCGCTTGGTCTTCAGCCACCACTGCAGGGCCCTCATGTGCAGTAGACCAGAAGGTATTACGCTGGAAGCTGCCGCCATGAGGCCCAATATCCCTCTGGAAGTGTTTCCTTGTGATGGCATGGTCCAATTTCACTCTCTTCACAGTGGTCACAATGGACTGGATGCGTGCTGGAGACAGCTGTGCCGATCGTTCGCGAGTCCCATACCACCCTATCGAATACAGTTCTTTGGGTGGGCACCAACACACTTTTCTTCCGCGTTAGCCTCAGCCTAGCGTTGAAGATGGCCGAAACGACATCCGGCGCCGAGACCGCCAACTTCGAGACACGCCAGGATTAGCCAGTGCGTCGATATAATTGAGCACTCTGGCGCTCCTGGGTCTCACAGCGGGTTTGGTGTGCATCTTCAGTGCTGGTCTCGGAAGGGTCTCCTGAAGCAAACTGGCAGGAAAGGAACCCAAGGACCTGCAGTCTGGGAGCCTCAAAACCTTTGGCCGACCTCGGGGCGGCCGAATGGCGAAGTTTCGGTGGTGGTTAGCGGCGGCCCAGCGCGGAAAACTGCGTTAGTGGCCACTCTGGAGGACCTCGGTCTGCCTCCCAGGGCTGAAACCACAGAGTCAGGACCTCCTCGGCTAGCCCTGGGCACGACCCCAGGTCGTCCCAAGCTGCTCGAGGGGACCGCGAGAAACACTCTGCTTGCAAAGTCTGCCAACGGAACCAGCCCTCGGGGCTAGTGGTCGGTATCTCGTGTGATTCCCAGGTGGACCCCTGAAGCGCCAGAACGGCAGGGAGAGCCACCGACGATCCACGGTGGTGAGTCTGGGTGCGCCTGACTGCAGACCCTCGGGGCAGGCAGTACGTGTGAGACTCAACTGGCTCTGTCGTCCGGAACGTGTAAGCGGTGGGATAGTGTCGCCCGTTGCCATGGCGGATGGGACCTAGGTCGACCATCATGCTCCGCCGCGCGCTTCTGACATCGCCGGGCGAACCAACCCTCGGGGCTGGTGGCCGTATTCCAGAGCGATTCCGGACGGTCTCCTGAAGCGGCTGCCAGGAAAAAAAACGCAGATGAACTGCAGTCTGGGAGCCGACCTTTCTGGCTGACTGCAGCGCCCTCGAGGCCAGCAGAATGGTGAAGGCTAAGCATCGGCCTGCGGCGCGGAAACAGCGTAGTCCCAGAGGCATCTCTCACCGAGCGGCATCATCCGCAGCAGCGGTCCTTGATCCCCGCTCCGCTGTACTCCAGCAGCTGGGGAGTAGACAGCTGGTAGGAGAATGTTATCCAATAATGCTTACATAACTCATTATGCATTTTAGTCTGGAAAAAGGCGGCATGGGGATGCCAAGTGGTTCCTCAGGAAGCGATCATCCAGTTACTACACTGATAATTTTACAGTGTACCGGCATTAAGCTTCCTCACAGCCTGTGGCCAATCAGGGATGAGCTGGAGCCACAGCCCAGCGTCACCACTTCCAGCAGCTTATCATAGGCGACGCTGGCGCTCTTCTGATGACGCCGGCCCGACACCGGAAGTCATTCTCCTCCGCCTCCCATGACGCTAAACACATCTAAGCTCCTCAGAGGCTAGAATGCATTTGTCTCGCCGAACGGAGAAAGCCGAGAAAGGGCTTGCGAAGCGGAAATGAGGAGAGTCGGAATCAAGCAGATGAAGGCAGAGAAAGGGCATCAGCCGCCTCAAGATCCTCCAGCAGGTCCTGCGCTACAATCATGACCCGAGCCGCCGGTCTGCCTCGCAACCGCGGGGCTCTAAGCCACGGGAGAGCGTATCCTGCCGTCCTCTGAGAAGAGTGCCATGCGGGACCTCAGTACCCGCATGAGAAAGGCCTTGCAATGACCACAGCCAGCTCCTCTCGAGCTGCGTGGCGCTAGCGAGCAGACCTAGTCAAGCAACACACAGTTCGTGAGAATCTCCTCACCGTGGAGAAGCCTTCTGCAGGAATGCGCACATCTGCGGAACTGGTTCGGACTCAGAGGACATGCCTGCGACTTCCAGGTGAGTATTACTAGCCATTTCTTATTTTGGATGTGGGAGCTTTCACTCAACAACATTACGCCAAAGTGCCTGCTGAATAGAAAAAAAGCTAACGCACCTATGTGCCGCGGCTTATATACGCTACTGGTTACGCCGGCCACATGCTACCGCTTCTCATTTACGCCAATAGGATTGGAGTAGTTTTCATTCAGATTCAGTCCCTGCCACGCTCAAAGCATGCGTCCCATAGTGTCAGCCACCGACGCAGTTCGTAGTTCCCCCGGCGGGAACTATATATATCGAATAGCAGTGCAGCCTGAACACACTTTCTTGCTTCTCTACTAGAACTGTCCAGCTGGGGACGCCTGGGGCAGACCCACAGAAGAAGAATGGAAACATATCAACAGGCATTCTTTTACAGCCAGCTCCCCCTAGCGGTAGTATAGTTACCTCACCCTTACAACTAACCAAAATAATATTAACCATATTCTGCTCATGTTACAACACTCCTCCCCGTCTAATTTCCAAAATGTGAAACAAAACAAGAAAACAGGCTGCGTCTGCATTATTCTCAGGCTAACTATAAGGTCAAAAATAAAGCTCCTACACAGTATATTACTGTCCTCAGCTGAATGTAACATGACAGTTCAACATTTTGTTTAATGAAAGGAAAACTGTGTAGCTACATGCTCAGTCTATCAGGCGGCTTCCTAGTGCGTTGTGATCTCCGCACTATTCCCTGTGACCCCACGGGTACTCCTGTCCCAAGGGCTTTGGGTGGATCCAGTGTTGGCCTCTCCTGAGGGGCTTGTTTGTCCATGTGTGCCTGCTCCGCCTCTGTAGAGGGCACAACCACCTCCTCTGTTGGCTCAGGTGTGTCCACTGGTATACCTGCAACCACCACTGACTCGCTCTCCTGAGGCCCGTCAGGAACACTGTCTGTTTCCATGCCTGTATCATGACGCAGGCGCACATGATCCTGATGTCTGCGAAACACACGTCCATCTCCCAACTCCACAACAAAAGAAACAGGACCGCTCTGCCTCAGTATCACTCCAGGTAGCCAGGGCTGATTCACACTACTGCTGTTGAAATTCCTCACGTAGACATGGTCACCCCGCCTGAGTTGTCTTTCTCGTGCCCGTCGATCATGGCCCTCTTTCTGCTTTTCCTGCTTCCTTCCCACTTTTGCTTTCAGGTCTGGACGCAACAGATCCAGTCTGGACTTTGGTCTACGCCCCAGCAACATCTCCGCTGGGGTGCGTGCCGTTGTGGTCTGTGGTCTGAGGCGATATTTAAACAGGAAACATGAAAGTCTGGCGTCCAGAGAGCCTCCTGACATCCTCTTTAATCCTTCCTTCACTGTCTGCACTGCTCGCTCTGCTAACCCATTTGAGGCAGGGTGGAAAGGAGCTGTTCGGATGTGATGCAGGCCATTCTGTTGCATGAACTCCCTGAATAACTCACTGGTGAATGTTGGGCCATTATCTGTGACAATGGAGTCTGGCAACCCATGAACTGCAAACACTTGTCTGAGTTTGTCTATGGTGGAATGTGCTGTGATGTTGCTCATGATATGTGCCTCTATCCATTTGGAATTTGCATCCACCATGATCAGAAACATCTGTCCCATAAAGGGCCGCAAAGTCCAACTAGACCAGAGGCTCTGGCCACTCCATGGATGCAACGGGGCTGGTGGTGACATGTGCTGATGGCGCTGACAGGTGGAGCATGATTTAACCTTGTTCTCCAGCTCGAGGTCCATGTTTGGCCACCAGACATATGACCTTGCCAGGCTTTTCATCCTTGACACACCTGGATGCGTCTCATGTAGTTCCTCCACGATCTGGGAACGACCAGGGGCCGGAACAATAACTCTTGTCCCCCAAAAGATGCAACCATCCTGCAGGCTCAGTTCCATTTTCCGTTTGGTATAAGGCCCCAGCTCTTCGCTTTCTACATCTCTTGGCCAGCCTTGCAACAGGAAAGTCTTAACTTTAGACAACACTAGGTCTCTCTCTGTCCACTGTCGGATGTGGGATGCCTTTACAGGTGTTTCTGACAACCGCTCTAACGTAAACACAGTCTCTGGTGGCACATACGTAGTGGCAGGCGTCTCCGGCAAAGGTAAGCGACTCAGTGCATCAGCATTAGCATTATCCTTGCCTGCTCTATACACAATAGTATACTGGTAGGCTGACAAAGTAAGCGCCCCACCGCTGTATCCGGGCCGACGCTAAGGGTGGAATGCATCTGGTCTCACTAAACAGACTCATCAGGGGCTTATGGTCCGTATAGATTGTGAACACCCGACCATAGAGGTACTGGTGAAAACGTTTCACTGCGAAAACAATGGCAAGGCCCTCTTTGTCTAACTGTGAATAACCTTTCTCTGCAGCTGTCAGTGTGCGGGAAGTAAAAGCTATAGGCTTCTCTGAACCGTCCTCCATTACATGCGAGAGCACGGGCCCCCACTCCATAAGGGGAGGCGTCACATGAGTGGGTGGTCTCCTTGCTTGGATCATAATGCACCAGCAGCTTTGCTGAGTGGAGGAGCTCTTTTACTTCCTTAAAAGCCTCCTCCTGCTCTTTCTCCCACTGCCACTTCATATCAGCGTGCAACAGCTTGTACAGCGGGGCCAACACCTTGGAGAGGTCAGGTAAAAACTTGCCATAGTAATTCACCATCCCCAAGAAGGATCGAAGCTCTGTAACACTCTTGGGGCTAGGGGCCTCCTTGATAGCCCGCACCTTGTCCTCCACTGGACAGAGCCCCTCAGCTGTGATTTCATGTCCCAGATAGGTTACACTTGGTGCCATGAACACACACTTGCTGCGTTTCAACCTCAACCCTGCATCTGACAGTCTTTGTAGCACCTGTTCTAGGTTAGCACAATGCTCCGCTTCTGTAGTTCCTGTGATTAAAATATCATCCAAATACACAGCTACGTGCGGGATTCCCTGCAACAAACTGTCCATCGTCCTTTGGAAAATGGCAGGGCTGGATGCCACTCCGAACACCAGGCGATTATACTTGAATAATCCCTTGTGCGTATTTATTGTGACGTACTCCTTGGAATCCTCGTCCAGCAGCAGCTGTTGGTAAGCGTGGCTCATATCAAGCTTGGTGAACAGTTTTCCTCCCGCCAGTGTCGCAAACAGGTCCTCCACCCTTGGCAGCGGGTACTCCTCCAGTTTTGCGACCTGGTTCACTGTGAGCTTATAGTCCCCACATATCCTTGCCGTTTTATCGGGTTTCAGAACTGGGACAATAGGAGCTGCCCACTTTGAAAACTGAACAGGTTCAATGATGCCTAGCCCCTGTAACCTTTCCAGCTCCTCCTCAACTTTTCCTTTCATAGCATAAGGCACTGCCCTAGGCTTAAAGAAACGCGGTGCAGCAGTAGGGTCCACGTGGAGTTTCACTGTCACCCCCTTCAGTGTGCCCAGTTCATCCCTACACACATCACTGTAGCGCTGCAGAACATCCTCAGTTGTGTGTGAATATTTAATTTCGTGCCAGTCTCGGCCCAAAAGACTGGGTCCATTTCTCTTAGCTATCACTAGTCTGGCTTCGGCCCTTTGACTTCCGGTTGCAATCTGCACACCTACTACCCCCAAGAGAGGGATGGGCTGTCCAGTATACGTTCTGAGTTTTAGCTTTGAGGACCCGATGAGTGGCGGCTTGGCCCCCCATGTCTTCCTGTAGGTTTCCTCGCTGATGACTGAGGCTGTGGCTCCTGAATCAATCTCAAACTGAATGTTCTCTCCATTTACAGAAATGGTGGCATAATAGGGCTCAGGTGGCACCTCATCCGTTTCCACTCCAAACATGTTATAGGCACACTCAGCTTCTTCCTCCTCTTCATTTATGTGATGCGCCGCTCCCTGGGTCTGATGAACCTTCCCATTCCCTAGCTTAGCCTTGCTCTTAGCACTTCTGCACTTTTTAGCTAAGTGTCCTTTTTTATTACAAGAATGGCAAACTGTGTCTTTAAACCTGCAGTCATTTGCATAGTGCGCCCCTCCGCACCGAAAACATTCCACACGCTTTAGTGGCTTACCCTCTCTTTTCACGTGGTGCACTGCTGCCGCCTGTGGTCCTCCATGTACTTTCTGGATGACTTTAGCATTATGCGCAGCCATCGCCATTGCTTGGGAAATCTCCAAGGCTTTCTTGAACGTCAGTGGCGGGGCTTCCCCCAGCAAGCGGCGCTGAATGGCGTCATTACTAATGCCACATACCAGTCTGTCACGGAGCATGTCATCCAACACTGCACCGAAATCACAGTGCTCTGACAACTGCCGAAGTTCTGCTACAAAATTAGCGACAGACTGACCTGACTTCCTGAAATGACTGTGAAACTTGAAACGTTGAACTATCACCGATGGTTTGGGGTTGTGGTGGTTCCCCACGAGCTTGACCAGATCCCCATATGTCATCTCCCCTGGTTTCCGCGGCGTAGCTAAGTTCCGTATCAGCTTATACGTCCTCGGCCCACACACACTCAGGAGAATGGAGCGCTTCTTCTCCTCCTCAGTAATGCCATTAGCGTCAAAAAAATGTCCCAACCTTTCCTCATACTCCGTCCAGTCCTCGTCTCCTTCAACAAACTCACCGACCGTCCCAAACGTAGCCATGTAAAGGCGCGGCTCTTCCTCGGCCTTGCTGCTCCTGCCTGCGGCCTGGCCAGCTAACAACAACGGAAAAGCAACGGGGCAGAAAATAGTGCAATGACCACACGACGCACTTGTTTTTATGAAGATAACTTTATATATCGAATAGCAGTGCAGCCTGAACACACTTTCTTGCTTCTCTACTAGAACTGTCCAGCAGGGGGCGCCTGGGGCAGACCCACAGAAGAAAAATGGAAACGTATCAACAGGCATTCTTTTACAGACAGCTCCCCCTAGCTGTAGTATAGTTACCTCAATGCTGTTCAAAGATAGCAGTCAGGGGAGTCTGTGAGATCCCTATAACCTTACCGGCCACCTTCACAATATTGTTTAGGTGTTTTTTGTCCCTAATGTTCAGGTTTCCATACCATGCAATCATAGAAAAAGTAAGGACAGATTCAATAAAAGACTTATAAAACAAACACAGCATGGTCTTGTCAACATGGAAAACATTTAACTTCCTGAGGAAATATAAACGTTGCTGACCCTTCTTACAAATTGCTTCAGAATTAGCATCAAATTTTAGATCACTGTCAATTATTGTTCCTAAATATTTATGCTGTTCTACAAATTCAATACCGGTTCCTGTAATGAAAGTCTGAGACGGTGGTTTGAATGATTTTCTTCTAAAATCTATGATCATATCCTTGGTCTTTGTTGTATTTTATTGGAGAAAGGTC
Organism: Lepomis macrochirus; assembly: GCA_024633595.2. Taxonomy (NCBI): domain Eukaryota; kingdom Metazoa; phylum Chordata; class Actinopteri; order Centrarchiformes; family Centrarchidae; genus Lepomis; species Lepomis macrochirus. The sequence continues at coordinate 31,949,808 of JALXJV020000007.1, read as the reverse complement.
TCATCACACCATTTAACAAACTCATCTACCACTGGCCCGTGCTCAGATTCCGTCTTGTTAAGCAAGCTGATGATAACTGTATCATCAGCAAATTTCAGGATGTGCCTGTCCTCATGCTGGCTTCTACAGTCATTGGTGTAGAGAATATACAGTAGAGGGGACAGGACACAGCCCTGAGGAGAGCCAGTGGAGGAGGAGCGCTGATCTGACAGAACGTCATTTACTCTCACCCTCTGAGACCTACACGTTAAAAAAAAAAAAAATCTACAATCCAGCCCACAAGGTTAACATCAAGATTAAAATAAATACACAATTTCCTGGCTAAAACATGTGGCTGGATAGTATTGAATGCAGATGAAAAATCCAAAAATAAAAGTCTAGCATGCGTACCAGGACTTTTTAGATGACTGTGCAGGAGGTTGAGTAAAGTGATCTCGAGCACAATAATAAACAGCAGAATCTTCAGTCTTCAGACTGTTCATCTGCAGATACACCTGCTGTCTGCTGTTGTCTCTGGAGATGGCAAACCGGCCTTGAACTGACTGAGAATAGTATTTGTCGCTACCACTAGGCTGACTAATAGATGCAATCCACTCTAGTGCTTTTCCAGGAGCCTGTCTGACCCAGGTCATATAATAGCTGCTGAAAGTGAATCCAGAGGCTGTACAGGTTTCGCATATTAGGAATTTGCCATGGTATGTATTGATGCTTACATAGGTACACATGAACATAAATATGTCTTAATTGGTAGAAGTGTGTAGTATTTGTAGTATCTTAATTTCAGCAAAAAGATGGATGCGCTGTGTTTGGCCTTTTTATGAACAAGTTATCTTTATTGTGTTTTTTGTGTTCATTTTTAGTAAAAATATTTCTCAGGGACCGATCTCAGGTCTTTTATAATGCATTATTGAAAATGCAGGTAAGAATATAAAACAAGTTTAAATACGAAGAAGTTTGAATAGTAAGAAAAAATAGGTCATGATTGGTCTCTACCAGCCTGAAAGATGAGTGCTGTAGGTTTTTGCACAGCTGCTCAACCAACTCCACTGTGAGCCTCGAGCACAGTAATAAACAGAAGAATCTTCAGTCTTCAGACTGTTCATCTGCAGATACACCTGCTGTCTGCTGTTGTCTCTGGAGATGGTAAACCGGCCTTGGACTGACTGAGAATAGTATTTGTCGCTACCACTAGGCTTACTGAGAGATGCAATCCACTCTAGTCCTTTTCCAGGAGCCTGTCTGATCCAGCCCATCCAGTAGTCACTGAATGTGAATCCAGAGCCTGTACATGTCAATCTGTGAGATTCTCCAGGCCTTTTAACCACTGGTTTTCCAAATCTATGAAGACAGATTCAACTGAAGATCAGTGAAAATCTTCACCTGCCCAGCAGACAGTTAAAAGCAGCAGTCCTGTCCTATAGTCCATCATGTTAAACTGTGTGTCCACTGTTCTCTGTCATCCTCTCTGCAGTCAGATAAGTAGAGGTGAAAGACATCGGAGTTTTGCATTGACTCCTCCTCACAGGGAGGAGGAAACTGTAGTGGAAGATATGCGCTGAAAACTGGGGAATTAATGTCCAAGAGTCAATCTGTCTATGTTTTAATTTGCGTGGGCTCAGAAAAAGCTTCTATTTTCAGGCCACTTTTCTGACCTCCGTATATCCTCAGCTTTGTCTAGCACATTGTCTTCTGTGAATACTTTGTTCCTCCCTGCACATGTGCATATTTGCATTTGTGACAATATTAATTTTTACATAATGAAATTTTTTTCAGTTTAGCATTTTAGCATAAGCGCAACATATCATTAATGTTTTATCTAGATATGAATGTACCTTTAAAGTACCTCTTTCCGGCAACAACTGAGTTCCCAAGGGACTTCAGCGTGAGACTACAGCTAGCCGTCAACTTTATTTAGGTGAATTTAAACAATGGCAAGTTGCTAAACGCATCTTGTTATCATGTAAGAGCCCTGTTCACGTTGGATAGACATTTTAATAGCATTTTGTGTCTGTTAAGAGCAGTGTTTGGAATAACGGCGTTTAAAAGAACGGCGTTATTTTTTCAGTAACGGGGTAATCTAACTAATTACTTTTCCTGTCGTTACAACGCCGTTAACGTTACTGGTCTTTAAATGCGGTGCGTTACTATGTAATAAACTGTGTAATCCGAACACACCAGCTGGCTCACACAGCTAGTCAGGAGGTGGGTTAATAACGAGGTAAGCAGTGCTTGAAGTGGACCGGTACGCTGCGCTCTCCATATCAGGTTCTCTGGGCGCAACGTGGCGCTCACCTGGTCCCGTTCTCGCCTGCCTGCTAAACTCTGTCGGCGGGGAGAGACGAGGGACAAGAGAAGCTCGGGTGCCTTTCAACCAGCGATTATGTTGGCTAAGGCAGAGTCATGTTTCTTGGTAGCCAATCAGAGCCAGTGTTTTTACACACATGCCAGCACACGCGCCACACACACACACACACACACACACACACACACATAAACAGCTAAACAGATGCGATGAAGCAGCAGAGATTTTTTTTTAACAGTAACGCAAATAGTTACTTTCCCTGGTAACGAGTTACTTTTATTACAGAGTACTTCAGTTACTAACTCAGTTACTTTTTGGAACAAGTAGTGACTAACTATAACTAATTACTTTTTTTCAAGTAACGTTCCCAACACTGGTTAAGAGGCACAAAGACACTCTTTATGTAAATGCCCCTATAACTGCCGTTTTAGCTACGTGGGAGCTCTGGGCATTAGCTGTAGCAGCTCCAGGTTGCAAGCACCAATCCAGTTCGTTTTTTTTTTCTATAGACAGTACTCACAAAGGTATAACGATCAAGATTAACTTAAAAATTGCCCAGAGTTCTTCTTTAATTGTCTATTGGGTTTTGTGTAGGAAACTTGTTTTCATAAAAAACGTTGCAAATCATGTGGAACGTTTAACTTATTTTTACCAAAATGTACATTTTTGTATCACATGCATGATATCAATCAATCTCATGACAAAGATGCATGGAAACTGTTTCACCACACTAATACAGCATTGCATGAAACATTGCTTTAAAGGACAAACAACAAAAATGTATTTTTTTTCCTTTAAAATAAAGAGTTATATTTTATTTGTTTATGTAGGTTGGAACTTTAATATTCAATCTATCACTACTCAGTATTTCCATCAGTGACAGTATTATTTATTTATGGTAGCAAGTTCCAACACTTTGCTCCTTTCACAGAAAAGGCTCTCTGAGCAAACGAAGTTTTGCAAAATGAAACTTTACAATTGCAAATTCAAAGTGCTCTGGTAAATCTGCTGCTTCTCTCTAGTCTCTTAACGTACTTACAGAGAGGCTGAGAGCAAGTCAATTTATTCATTTAAATGCAAGCTTTACATAATGAAAATTAATAAAGTTTGCAAAACTTAAAATCTTGTATTTGCTTAAAATGCAACACATGGTTCCCAACTCTTTAAATATGAGTCAAACCAAGATATTGACTGTTTTGACAACTTTAACATTGAGAGTTTTGAAATTAAGATGTGGTTCTTTTTCATGTCCAGCAACACTGCGCCTACCACATTACCTTTGTCAAGGGACTGTTTTATGTTTTCTAGCAATAAACAGGTTGCTGACTCTGTGGAGTGATTATGTCTGAAACCAAACTGAAGAGGGTGCTAATACTTTTTTGTCTCTAGTTATTCTGAAACAACTTTCTCCAGAACTTTAGACAGGACAAGAAGAAGACGGAATTTAAAATAGGCATTACCAAGGCATTTTTCTATCCATCTGGGAATTGTCCAGTTTTGATGTTATATTGATATTAATAAGGTGAGTAAGTAGCTGAAACAGAAGACTAAATTATATATATCCTTAGAAAAAGTAATGTTTAAATCCTCAATAGCTTTCAAAATAACTGATTGGTCAACCTCTCTGATCTGAAATGAGTTGACATCACCTTCATTAGGAGCAATGATATTCATTTTAGTATTGATGTGGGGGAAGCTTATGACAAGATCTTTAATGGATTGAATAAAAAAATCATTAAATTCATTAGCAACTTGACCATGATTAGAGATAATGTCTTTCCCGACTTTAACTTCATATTTTTAGGTGACATTTACTTTTGGTTTTATTAGACTATTAATTGCTTCCAAATTACATTACCTTTTGATAAAACTTGAATATAATAATTTGCTTTTGAGAGTAACAATCAGTGTTGTGGAAAAAAACAAAGTGATAAAGAATATTGCCAGTAGTGGTGATAAATAGAGGAAGTAGTTTTTGTATGACTCCCCTGTTGTTGTCTCTCACTGTGTCATCGGGCACAGTAATACACAGCAGTGTCTTCAGGCTGCACATTCTGTCCGTTTAGAGTCACTGTTTTGCTGGAAGAGTCTAAGTCGATACTGAACTTGTTCTTTAGTGAATCTTTGTAATATGTGGTGGAGCCAGCTCTCATTCCAATCCACTCCAGTCCTTTTCCTGCAGGCTGTCTGATCCAAGCTGTGTAGTAGCCACTAACAGAATAAGAGACCTGACAGGTGATGGTCAGACGTTGACCTGGCTGCACAGTCACAGAGGCTGGTTGTGTCAACTGTTCACACTTCACACCTGAGAAAAAAACAAAGAAAATGTTTTGTAGCAAATTGTCAAGTTATACTGCAAAAGAAGAAGTGCTAACTTTGACAAATACAGAGAGACTCACATCCAGCTGCCAACAGCAGCAGCAGAGCTTCATAAAACATGGTTTATGTTGAAAGTGACGTGCTGTGAACTCCACTGACAGCCTGATGGGAAGTTTTTATAGCTGAGTAACAAGGAAGGTCACTGAGTTTGCATAGAATCAAACACATGAAACATCAATGTTGGTCTAACTGGAGCCAATAGAAGAGCCTGTTGGCTGCAGAGTGAAAACATGCCTGGAAATCACCTATGCATATATTTTCATTTCAATGCACATTATTTCACCATAACTATTCTTAATGGAAATATTGACATGATTCATGGATAATGGAAAACATATTCATTAAAATTATGTTGCTGCAAACATGTAGATTGTACAATAACTTAAGTCTGATGCTGCTGGTTTGAAGGTTTGCCTAAAAGACGATGATGAATAATTTCAGTGTTTGCAGATGTCAAAGACATCGTTTCCAGAGGAAAACAGCTGCTCAGGAACTGAAACCTGTGTGACTAAATGCAAAAACCTTTTTTTTTAACATTAGAAAAAACAAAAGTATTTAACACATTTATATGTTCTTTGCTGTGATTATAACTATATTTTATGTTTATCTGTGTCTGATTATGTCAGAAATAAAACTGTTTTGATCAAATATCATGCTATGTGGGTAATTGTTGTCGGGATTTTTTAGGTTAACTTAAATATGCTGTCGTACTTTTCAGTTCAAAATGTGCTGAATCAAGTTAACACATGACTTTTGTTTAGAGTAGAAAAGTATCAACTATCACAGTATTCAGTCCAGGGTTCTAGTGTCTTTTAATAAGTCAATAAAAACGCCAGATCCGAGTGTCTCTTTTTAGAAACTTGACACTGACTGCCCTCTAGTGATTTTGTGAAAGAATTTGCAACATTTTGTGTCACTCTCATATTATGACTCACTTTTCTATCCATGAGCAAAATTTATAAATGAACATCAGGTCTGAGTGAAATATAATGAAAAACTATGGGCTTTGCTTGAAGAGACACACAATAAAGTTTGTTACAAATTTAACAACAAACAGGATAAAACCTTCAAGTTTATTAAAATAACTTCAGCACAGAGAAAGCAACACAAACATAAAGTTTGGAAGGTTAACATTTATCAATACACCTGTTTAGCATAAACATGTAGAGCGCGATATTTTAATCTGCTCAGTCTCTCATCCACCACAGCTGTGTTGTGGTTTTACACAAGCACAGTGCTGATTCAGCTAATAGCTAATTGTTACAAACAAGCTAAAGTTAAGGATTTCTGTCTTTAGTAACAGTTTAGCTTAGTTTACCCTGTACATTAAGATATGGCACATATAAATTCAGCTACTGGCTGAACCAGCTCCTGTCGACCTTCTGACTGACTTCATAATTCTTTCCAAACTTCACTCATGTTTATGTCAGGAATATGATTTATTTTTCTGAAATTTTAGATTTGTTTTAGATGTGTTTGAGAGTGTTTTTTTAACTTTATTTCATAGGTAAGGTAGGATCGGTGGGGAATTGTTTTCTCTCTTTCAGCGACTGAATGTGAGACACCTGTGAGACAAACAAAGGCTGATCTTATGTAAGGTTTCCACTCAGAAACTGATGAGGTTATGGCACCAGATTTTAAGATGTTCAAAATGCATGTTAGTAACATTCTGTGCTGCATTTTAAGGAAAGATGGCCATCTCTTTTGCAGAAACATCAGGTAAATTACATAAAGTGCACATATTTAGAGCAGTATTTAACAGAGTTGAATTTGATTGATAATTACTTTTCATGTCTTTTCTCACACAGATCGTTAGCTGGTTGTCGCAAGGAAAATTGGACTGGTGCCCAGAAGATCTCTTCTCCACTGTAAAAGCATCCATCCATCCATCCATCCATCCATCCATCATCAACCGCTCATCCTGCGTAAAGGGTTGCGGGCAGGGGGGGCTGGAGCCTATCCTAGCTGACATTGGGCGAAAAGCGAGGTACACACTGGACAGGTTGCCAGTCCATCACAGGGCCACATACAGACAAACAACCACTCACACTCACATTCACACCTAAGGACAATTGGGAGACACCAATTAACCTAGCCTGCATGTATTTTATGGGTGGTGGAAGGAAGCCGGAGCACCCAGAGAGAACCCACGCGGACACGGGGAGAACATGCAAACTCCACACAGAAAGGCCAGGGCAACCGGGGTTTCAACCCACGACCTTATTGAGGCGACCGAACACTCAACTAGTAGCTTCAGCAGATTGATATTTCTTGGTCAAGTCAAGAGTTACATTTTTTTCATGAAAAATATTTATTCATATCCTAAATTACTGAATGTTTATAAATTTTGCATTTTTCAATCTGGATCTTCAGTTTTGGAATGTAGATGCTTGTGTAAAATAAGGTCTGTTGAATGTATTAGGCTAAAGCTGCATTATATCAGTGTGCCAGGTATATATTTATTCAAAATTTGAATGAAAAAGTATTGGATTAGACTTGCATTTGCAAAGAACTCTAGCTCAGACAAAAATACAGTATATCTGGGACATCCCTAGTATACAGCTAGGAGCTGTTCTACACCTATAATGTGGGCTGATATACACTTAACGGTCAAGCAATAGTAGATTAAGCATTTAATGAAATATTTATCAAAATCAACATTTCGATGCTGCTTGCTTTTGTTATGTGATAAACTGATCAAAAACAATATTTTGATTAGTGGTTCGCTGTGCATGCAGAGCCTGCTTGTCAATCTATAGAAACACACTCTGTGTCTAAGAAACAAATCAGAGTAAATGATGTTATATCAGATGGACTTCTCATGTAGATTAGTCATGGAAAATGAGAACCGTGCAAGTTTTCTTTTTGATTCTAGCAGCAAAAAAAGTTGAGGTGGTTGAGTAAATTTTACTTGCATTGCATTGTTCTGTGCAAGGGTACATGCTGAGTTTGCACGTTCTTCCCGTGTTCATGTTTGTTTCCTCTGGGTGCTCTAATTGGCTCCCACCTAACTTAAAAACATGTATGCTACAATGGCTCTAATGTTTAGTTATTTACACTGTCGGGTGGCGATGGTGCAATGGATAGGACTATACCTTTGGTGTGAGAGACCCAGGTTCAATCCCCTACTGTGACCCATCCACCATTGTGTCCATCAGCAAGCCAGTTAACCCCTAGTAGCTCCAGAGACGTGTGACCTCTGACATGTATAGCAGTTGTAAGTTGCTTTGGATAAAAGTGTCAGCTAAATGTTTGTAGTCCACTTTTTGGTAACGCTAAATAATGTAGCCATTTCTGGTACTGAGGTGTGTGTGTGTGTGTGTGTGTGTGTGTGATTTAATCAAAGTTGTATTTGTACATTTTTGGGCATATTTACCACGAGGGTGCAGACCATGGTCCTACCACCACCATTTGTATGGCTATATGTCCTCCAACCTGAGGACTCAAAAGGCTTGATTTATAATTTTGAGTTCATACAGAAAATCCTGCTAAATGTGGATAGAGAAAAACTGAAACTACTGTTGTCCTTAAAACATAAAGCCAAACCTTTAAACTGCAAAAGTAGTGTAAGAAAAGTAATTGCAGAAATGTTGAAATTATGCTGTTTTGTGGAGATGTTAACTTCTAGCTCTGATTGTGAGACTTACATACATCAATGCAGTGTAATTTTGGATTTTACAGTTGCTAAATAGAAAAGAGACACTTTAGACCACATTGTCTAGATGTTTTCTTACATAACCATAGATTTTGGATTAGAAGTGAGAAGGGAGAGACATCATGGGAGTTTGTATTAACAATAGAGAGATGTGTTCATGATACCTAACATTTTAATGTTTGATAGAATGTTTGATTTAACGTTTATTTTTGAGTGCAACACTGTTTTTTTTCACTCACCTAGGAATTAAAAAAATCAACAGACTGCACATTGCCCTGAAATTGCTGAAAATAAAACCTTTGCCTTTGACACTTATATCAAAGAGTGTGTAGAAGCTAAAACTCAGGAACATAAAATTGCATCTCTTTTTGATGGTGATGAATGTTGAAATTTTAAATGCCTGTTTTAAAAGTTTACACTGGACTTGCATGATTCCATGATTCCTTGAATGATACAGTCTTGTGTTTCTTTAATATTTGCTGAAAATAAGCAGGGAAATTGATTGTTTGTTTGTGCATATTTAAAAATTTTACTTTTTAAAAAGTTAAGAATTGTAACTTTTTAAAAGCACTGAATTTGTTGTAGTGTTTGGAGAATGTGGGTGAAAACAGTTTGTACACTTAAAATAGATTTTAGATTCCAAACATAAATCCTTTGTCATTAGAAAAAATACATATATATATGTATATATATATATATATATGTATATATATACAGCTAATGACAGCTTCAAGACGCCCCCTGTATGGAGAAACAAGTCGCATGCATTGCTCTGGTGTGATTTTGGCCCATTCTTCCACACAAACAGTCTTCAAATCTTGAAGGTTCCGTGGGCCTCTTCCATGAATCTTGATCTTCAGTTCGTTCCATAGATTTTCAATGGGATTTAAGTCAGTTGATTGGCTGGGCCATTCTCGTAGCTTTATTTTCTTTCTTTGAAACCAGTTGAGAGTTTCCTTGGCTGTGTGTTTGGGATCATTGTCTTGCTGAAATGTCCACCCTCATTTCATCTTCATCATCCTGGTAGATGGCAGCAGATTTCTGTCAAGAATGTCTCTGTAAATTTGCCCATTCATCCTTCCTTCAATTATGTAAAGTTTGCCAGTACCATTTGCTGAAAAGCAGCCCCACACCACGATGTTCCCACCTCCAAACTTCACTGTTGGTATGGTGTTTTTAGGGTGACGTGCAGTGCCATTTCTCCTCCAAATATGGTTTGTATTCTGGCATCCAAACAGTTCAGTTTTGCTCTCATCTGACCACACTATATTCTCCCAGTATTTCACTGGCTTTTCAAAATGTTGTGCAGCAAACTTTAAACAAGCTTCAACATGCTTTTTCTTCAGCAATAGAGTCTTGCGTGGTGAGCGTGCACACAGGCCATGGCGGTGGAGTGCATTACTTACGGTTTTCTTTGAGACAACAGTACCTGCTAATTGCAGGTCTTTTTAAAGGTCTCCACAAGTGGTCCTTGGCTCTTGGACAACTCTTCTGATTATTCTTTTCACTCCTCTGTCAGAAATGTTGCGAGGAGCACCTGGTCGAAACAAATTTACGGTGAAATTATTGTCTTTCCACTTCCGAATTATGGGCCCAACAGTGCTCACTGGAACATTCAGAAGCTTAGAGATGTGCCTATAACCAATGCCATCAATGTGTTTTGCAACAATTAGGTTGCGAAGGTCTTGAGACAGCTCTTTGCTTTTACCCATCATGGGATGTGTCTTGTGTGACACCTTGGCAATGAGTCCTTTTTGTAGGCCATCAGTTGGGACTGAACCAGCTGATATTAATTTATACGGGTAAGGCTCTGGATTGCTTTTTAATTGCTGATAGTTTTCAACTGTCGTCTTGGCTTTCCATGCCTTTTTGCACCTCCCTTTCTTCATGTGTTCAATACTTTTTCCCTGTGTCATTTCACATTATGTTGGAATCATCATGTATATAAGTTATCTCATATTTACTCAGTACATTGAAATACATTTATGAAATATAAAGCATTTTACTAATGTGAGCTTTTGAGTTTGTTACACAGGAAATCTGCAGTGGATGGGTGTCAGACAAGAGTCATGGAGCAGACACCCGAAGAAGCAGCTACTTTATATGCAGCTATGATAACATAAATAGTTCCTGGAAACTTCTGTAAAGAAACATATGTTAATCTAACTATGTCACAAGTTCATGTTGCTGCTTATTTGCTTATCCCCTTTCCCCATATAGCAGCAATGTGCATGTAACTAGGGACCTCCCTGAACATAATAAAAAAGAGAGAAGCTGCAGAGATACTCAGAGCGGTTGGAGGATGTAACTGAGTACATCTCTGTCCGTTCTCCTCGCGAGTAAAAAGCTATTAACTCTCTTGTCTTTCTTCCTTGTTTGATATTTTAGGTGTCCTAACCTGACATTTACTTGGTCCTTCGAGCCGGATCCGAACCAGCGACCTAAGGAAGGTACAGAAAACAAAACAAAAAACAGCATTCCTGATTTGCGCTAAACATAATCCACAAGGGAACCTAAGACCAAAAAGAGGCCGATTCCCTGAGCCTCAGTATCCATTTCAAGCAATATACATGGATTTCATAGAATTAAATAAGAGTGAAGGGAAAAAGTACTGCCTAGTGATAATAGATGCTTTTTCCAAATGGATAGAACTTTTAGCGATAGTGCTAACTGTAGCAGAAGCATTGTGTAAAGATATTATTCCACAATATGGCATTCCAGAAAGAATTTATAGTGATAATGGAACACACTTTGTAAACCAACTAATTGATAAAATAGGAGTTATGTTTCACATGAAGTTAAACATTATATGTGAAAGAAATTAGAAAAACAGCAATTAAAATAGCATCTGACTCACTGTAAGAAGGTCATTTCTGCTGTCTCAAGCTCCAACAAGGGAAGCGAGCCAAAGTCTGATAATAGGACGGATTCAGGTGTTTAGAACCTGGATAGGCCCGAAAGTCAGTGAAGAAACCCACGGGCTGCCGACCTTATTAGGGGGTAAGAGCAGTGAGATGACTTTTAAGGTGTGGCGCATGTTAGTGGTGATCTCCCTGGAGGTCCTACTTTTGGCCACGTAAGAAATATACTTCTGCCAGGGAAGTAATTATTATAGCCATGGCATACAGATGTGTATCCCAAATAATACCAGTATTTCCGTAGTGCTTCCATTTTCTAGCCTTACCAGTAGAAATGCTAAAGGAAGTGATTATAGTGCTAATACATGGTATATGACAAATGATCTGCAAGATACATCATGGTCAACTCTAGTAGCAGATGAAAATGATGACTGGACACTTTGTTGGGCAACTACTGAATATGCACAACATCATAGTCGACTGCTTAAACTGACACACACAAACCCGGACTTTTGTTGACAGTAGATTTGACTTCTAATACGTTGACGCCACCTTCCTATAGTTCCACGGGAAGATCACCAACCAGTTGTTGGGGATTCCTGTTATGGGCTTTTAGTTCAGGACATGACCCAAAATTTGTCGATTACATATGTGAGGTGAATAATGTAAACATTACAGAATCCTCCTTATCTCCTGTGTCACTGAAAGGCGGAATATGCATTATTGACACACCAAAAACAGCTGATGAATGGTCCCAGCAAGTGGGTAACATGACAAAAGGAAATTGCGTAGTGTGTTTGGGACCTAGACCCTTACTACAGGTAATTCCAGCATCTGTAGAAGACAATTGTACTATTGAATTAATGAATAAGACCAATCCAAAGAAAGACTGCCAGAGATGGGATTCGGTGTTCCCTGTTGATGCAGCAGACAAAAGAAAACCCCTATTCTCTAAAAGGGTAGCACGTGGAAATTTTACATGCATAAATATAACAGGGACAGGTATTAAATTGGGTAATTTATCCAAAGACTGGTGTACTGTTATAGTACCTGTGAAAACTATATTCAGACCGATCTCTTAAGGGGATATCTGGTGGTGGTGTGGAGATGATAAATTGTTTGACAAATTACCACATGATGTGACAGGACACTGTACACTAGTAACACTGATCTTATCAGTCTCAGTATATCCAATGACAGTTGCAAGTTTAATCATGGGTTTGAAGAGTGTAATGCCACATCAGTGGCTGCTTAAGAAAAGAAGCATCCAGGATAATTCCCCTTGGTTATCCATAACAGATCCTACGTATATTGATGCTATTGGAGTTCCTAGAGGGGTTCCTGATGAATATAAATTAACAAATCAAATATTATCTGGATTTGAATCAGCACTCTGTTGGTGGTGTACAACTAATAAAAATGTAGACAGAATAAATTACATCCACTACAACGTTCAGAAACTAGGAAATTGGACCCAAAGCGGTTTTGAGGCCATTCATGACCAACTTGCTGCCACCTCTCTCATGGCGTTCCAGAACCGAATAGCCATAGATATGGTACTAGCAGAGCAAGGAGATGTTTGTGCAATGTTCGGAGAGCAATGCTGCACGTTCATTCCTAACAATACGGCTGCAGATGGCAGTCTCACTAAAGCCACTGCGGGACTCCGATCCCTTAACGGGAAAATGAAAGAGCACTCAGGAATAGATAATTCACTGTGGGGCTCATGGTCAGGTGTGTTTGGTCGATGGGAAGCTCTGATAACCTCCGCTTTGGTGTCTATAACTGTGTTTGCAACTATTCTGACCTTGTGTGGTTGTGTTTTATTCCTTGTCTTAGGACACTGGTACATCGTATAATTACCACAGCTATATCACCTATGGAGCACAGAGTGGCTCAGTTATATCCTTTATTGAATGAAATGGATCAATTCAATGATGATGACGCTGATAATGAAGACAATGATCCATTATATCAAATACCAGATTTGTTCCCTTATCCTCGTGGGTACTCCCTTACCCACGAGTCTCCTCTAACCTGTAACGTTGAACTCTGAGTGTAAGCATATTGGGGCTTATAAAAATGATCTTGAAGTCGAAAATCTTAACAGAAGTGACTGACGTAAGTGAAATGAGAATTTGAGCAAATATGTGATAAACAGGAGGGAAATGTTGGAATCATCATGTATATAAGTTATCTCATATTTACTCAGTACATTGAAATACATTTATGAAATATAAAGCATTTTACTAATGTGAGCTTTTGAGTTTGTTACACAGGAAATCTGCAGTGGATGGGTGTCAGACAAGAGTCATGGAGCAGACACCGAAGAAGCAGCTACTTTATATGCAGCTATGATAACATAAATAGTTCCTGGAAACTTCTGTAAAGAAACATATGTTAATCTAACTATGTCACAAGTTCATGTTGCTGCTTATTTGCTTATCCCTTTCCCCATATAGCAGCAATGTGCATGTAACTAGGGACCTCCCTGAACATAATAAAAGAGAGGAAGCGGCAGAGATACTCAGAGCGGTTGGAGGATGTAACTGAGTACATCTCTGTCCGTTCTCCTCGCGAGTAAAAGCTATTAACTCTCTTGTCTTTCTTCCTTGTTTGATATTTTAGGTGTCCTAACCTGACACATTATTACACATAACTTTATTTCTGAAATTCTTTGTTTTGGTTTCTTTGTATGTATGGATTACTTGGGTTGTTACCAACATCTGGTGAAAATTTCATGTCAATAGCTTCTTTGGAAATATTTTTACTGAGAGAAATGGTGACGTGTTCAATACTTATTTCATCCGCTGTATATATATATATATATATATATATATATATATACATATATATATATATATATATTTAACAACTTGATAACTTGTGTTACGTATACTGGATTATTCCCATCCAACATGACATAACTGACATAAATTACATGACATAATTTGATGTTACACAAAATATTTCATCATTTGGTTGATGTGTTGAACTGACATGAATTGACAATTGACAAGATTCATGTGACAATTATTTTATATCAAGTGTAAATTTTAAATACTTTTGTTGGCAGTGAGCGAATTGGGTTTTACAATGTACTGTATGTATGTATGTATATGTGTGTGTATGTACACATACATACATACACACAACACTGAATTGAAATCCCACCATACCATGCAGCATGTTGGCCATATGAACATGAGGAATGTGGGCCACGTCTGGGCCAGAATTAAAATTGACCGTGGCCCAGATTTGGGCAAGTTCGTGTTTATTTGGTTTGTTCTTGGTTGACATGCAGCATGGTTACGGCTCGCTTGTGCCCCAAGATCTGGCAAACAGGAGTGGACCGCCCGAGCGGCATCATTCCACGCGGTATGTGGGCCGGATGAGAATATGGAATCTGGACCAGAATAAAAATGGACTGTGGCCCATATTTGGGCCAGTTCTGATGTATTTGGTTTGTTCTTGGTTGACATCGGCATGTCAGATCTGGCAAACTGGAGTGGGCGGGTAAGAATATGGAATGTGGCCCACATCTGGGCCAGAATGCAAATGGGCAGTGGCCCAGATTCTTGCCTGCAACAGACTAGGTAGCCAATAGGGGTGGGAGAAAAAAAAAAAAAATTAAAATTAAAATAAAAAATTAAAATTAAAAAAAGATGCACTGCGATGGAAACGGGGAAGATCCCGACCCAACCAACAGACGTCACCCCACCAAAAAATAAAAGAAATAAAAACGACCATCCAAATGGTTAATGTTGTTGGTTAATGAAGATATTTCTGGGGGCCAATTTACATGATTGTACGTAAAATTAGAAAAAATAAAAAATAAAAACCTAATTATTTTGTATGTTCTATCAGCCTGAAATATGAGAAGTGTGGGTTTTTGTACAGCTGCTCAACCAACTCCAGTCACTGTGAGTCTCGAGCACAATAATAAACAGCAGAGTCGTCAGTCTTCAGACTGTTCATCTGCAGATACAGCTGCTGTCTGCTGTTGTCTCTGGAGATGGTAAACCGGCCTTGGACTGACTGAGAGTAGGATTTGCTACTACCATCAGTATTAGTCCAGGCAACCCACTCCAGTCCTTTTCCAGGAGCCTGTCTGACCCAGTTCATCCAGTAGCTGCTGAATGTGAATCCAGAGGCTGTACAGGTCAATCTGTGGGATTCTCCAGGCCTTTTAACCACTGGTTCAGATTCTGTCAGAGTCTGACCATCAACACCTGTCAAGAGGAGAAAAACCCATCAAGTGAAATAAGCTGCTGACATCAATAAAAGATTTGTAATAAATAAGATCAGTGAAAATCTTCACCTGCCCAGCAGACAGTTAAAAGCAGCAGTCCTGTCCTATAGTCCATCATGTTAAACTGTGTGTCCACTGTTCTCTGTCATCCTCTCTGCAGTCAGATAAGTAGAGGTGGAAGACATCTGAGTTTTGCATTGACTCCTCCTCACAGGAAGGAACTGGATTTGGCTTGGATCTCAATTACTGTTTGGTGAAATTGGGGAATCAATGTTTACTGTATGACTGGTTCCACAAGTTCATATTTCAATATTTATTTGTGCAATACACTGATAAACACATTTTCAAGTTGTTTATCATGCACAGTCAACAACACGTGAAGAAGGTGAATTCTTGAGTAAAATCATTTTCAGGACATTAGTCCGAGATTTTGGAGATACAGTGTTGATACAAAAACACTAAAATCTATTGGGAAAGGAAGAGTGCAGGACTCTGAGAGAGACAGTGGGTTAAAACAGACAGACACACCAACAACATAAATATATCAGCGAATACCCAAGTGAAACTTTCCATTATATTAAAAGACATTTCCCAGTCAGACACATAAACTCTGTCATGTTATGTAAAACAAAAGTTCGTCATCCTCCCTGCAGTCAGATTAGTGAAGATAGAAAACTGCTAGGTTTTAAATTAACCCTAAATTTAAAACCTTGCTTAATAGAAATTTCCCTCAAAAGTGGAATTTTGTATTTTATCAAATGATCCTCCAGCAAACAACAATATTAAACATATTCACTTCAACTATTATGACACAAAATCTTGACTTTGCAAAACAAAGGTGACATTATGTTTTCTTTTTACCCATCTTAATCTGACTGCTGGTCCACAAAGGGATATTCATATTACAATGGAGGAAATTCTTACACACACAGTTCATTTGTAACAACAGGAAGGAAAATTATATTATTGTTAATTAGTAGTAATGATAGTCAAACAGAGAAGATTTGTTTTGGAAAATGTCTCACTGTATCCATCCAGCCATCTTTAACCGTTTATCCGGAGTCGGGTCGCGGGGGCAGCAGCTCAAGTAGGGGACCCCAAACTTCCCTTTCCCGAGCCACATTACTTATTACACATTATTGTCTCATTGTATATTTAATGTTATTATAATTTACACAAAACATATTCCAATTATGTTCCTTTTACCTTTTTCATTGCTAAATACGTCTGTTTCTCTCTGTAACCATGAACTGGTGTTGAAGTCATTAGTGGTCTGAGGGCTCCTCCTCTGGTGGTTTCATGAACAGTCAGTGTGCTGTGATCACACTGTCAGTGTCTCTGCCTCAGTGAGACTCACAGGATCCAGCAGCAGCAGCAGAGCTACAGAGAACATGGTTGGTATTAAAGGTGATCTGATGGGAGCTTCTCTTCTTCTGCTGCAACTGACTGATATCAAGTCTTTATAGCAGATTGTGAGGAAGTTCACTTTGCAAAAAGAAGGACACTGACAGGCTATAAGAGAAAGATGAGTGTGTCACAATTATTTGATGCTTGGAATTGTGCTGAATATTTACATAAAAAACAACTAACAAACAAACCAGTTAATATTTACTAACATTGACAAGAGAAGTGTCTTCAACTAAAGACTCATGCCACTCACACCAAGTGATTCACTGAGCTGCACAGGAGCTTATTCCTGTGTATGGTCATCAAACTGCTCAGCTCATCCCCCTTTGTCACAGTATGGACAACTGTGGACTGTGAGGCTGCTGAGGTCTTGCTGGTTTTGCTAATTGGACTCTGTTATTACATTTTCCGTAACTTCTGAAACAGTGCAATACATACTGGTAACATGCTGAGGGCTCGTCCTGCTGTGACAGTTTTGGGGGGGAGCCAACAGGGCCCAGTGCCCCTGTAACACAGACCTTGGACCCCCTATAAACCCCTCTGAACGAAAAGTCTACAATAATCATAGTAATATAACTTCCTTGCGATGATATGGCACTGATGAAAAGGCGGAACAAAAGTGTTTCAACTAGTGGGATCCTTTAGGACGCTACACCGCCACAGTCCGTTGTCGTGTCAAGGTAGTTATCCCTGATAGAAAGTGTTCTCCCTGCCGCTGGAGTGCGTGTGCATTCAAAGTTGAAGGCAGACTTTTGACTTCACGGAAGTAAATGAAAAATAAAACGTGAAGTGTTTCATCCATCCTTTTAGTATTGTTTTATCAAAGAGGTTTTTGCATAGCAAGCTAACACACAGATTATAAAAACGCATTTACAGGCTAACGTTAACATTAAGTGTTATTGAACTTCATATTATTCATTGCACTGAAATGAGACTATCTAAATAAGCATATAGTTTCCCTGTAAAGCAAACATTTACTTCGCGATAGTCTTATGATGTTATAACTGACCACATAGATCACTTAGTTATCCATGTTACTGTTAGATCTGGAGACTCTTTCACATTTTTCAAGTAAGCTGCTCGTACAAATATCTACGCCATCGATACAAATCAACATCACCGTAAACAGTTTAACACATTGCTCGCCTCAACATCTACTTGACTCAAAATGCACATTAAACTGAATGCAGCCCCCCTGAGAGTCCTCCTCTCTAAAGGGTAAATTCATTGGTGTCATTTACACTGGAGATGCTAGGGACATGTCCCCACCACTTTTTTAAAGGATAATTTGTTAAAACAGTGTTCTGAAATATAGCTTACAGTAAATAACAAATGTGAATGCCTTTAGAAATGTACTTGCACTTTTGCACAAGAAACAGATCTGAAAGCAACACAGAACGCCTGAAAGCTGCACTGACTTAGATTCTGTTATAGTTATATATTTTGAAATGTAACGTGCCACCTGCATTTTGTTTTTTCTTTTACATAAATAAAAACATTTTCATCATAAATTGTTGAAGGAACTTTCACCAGAATGCAGGTGGTCTGGGTGAGGTCCCCCCAGACCCCCAGCTTATATAGGCTATCTCAGCATTGAGGAACTCTTTAAAACACTTAAGGATCTTTTTGTCTCGTTATCGGGAACCTAGTATTGCATATTAACGCAATGTCTCGTGGGCTAAGTGTCTCTTTGCACCCCTAATCTGAGCCTCTATGTCCCCACCACTTTTCAACACAAAGTGACACCATTGGGTAAATTATTATCATATTTTAATAATTCATTGCATTTAAACAGCACTTTTCGTACACAAAAAGCAACAAGAGTAGCCTACTGGTCCTACCAGGCTGGAAATGCAGTCTGCCAAAATATATGTCCCTGTCCTACCATCATGTATTTAATTTTGTGTATACTTCTCATCATGACTAATAACCGAGGTGAATATGGAGACAGTTGTTGTTTCCTGGCAAAAGATATAGTGGGATGCAAAATACAAACTGGGATCCAGAGAAAGTCTTGTACAGTAGAGCTTATCCTGTTCATTAAGCTTTACAAAGAAGTGTTGCATCAAAGAATGTACTGTAACTTGAGTGTTGTTGTTTTGTTTTTGTTTTTTTGAATAATGTAATTTAATAAAACTATAAATAAGTTACTGAAAATATCCTGTTACTGAAAAAAATAACAAAGTAACTGATACATAATAAAACATTACATTATATACTAAACAAGAAATTTTGAAAGCTTGAACATTGCCTTTGTCTCTTTTGTCCCGGATTGAATGTGCCCCTCTGACAAAACAATTGGCCCCAGTCTGGCCCAATCAATAATATTGGTGTATTACCGCCACTGTTGTCATGTATGTAAGGGACCGGACAAAGAACAATTAATTGTGGATTGGGTTTTGTGTAGGAAAATTTTTGCCATAAAAATGTTGGTGTCCATTCTGCAAATCATGTGGAAGACTTTTTATTTTTACCAAAATGTACATTTTTGTATCACATACATTATATCAATCAATGCCATTACAAAGATACCGTTTCACCACACTAATACAGCATTGCATTAAACATTGCTTTAAAGGACTAACAACAAAAATGTATATTTTTCCTTTAAAATAAAGACTATTTTATTTGTGTACGTTGGAACTTCAATATTCAATAAGTCACTTCTCAGACTTTCCATCACTGACAGTAACAATCAGTATTGTGGAAAAAAAACAACAAATAATACTGAAAATTGCCAGTGGTAGTGGTAAATGGAGGAAGTAGTTTTTTTATAGGTCTCCTGTTGTTGTCTCTCACTGTGGCTCTCTGGCACAGTAATACACAGCAGTGTCTTCAGGCTGCACATTCTGTCCGTTTAGAGTCACTGTTTTGCTGGAAGAGTCTAAGTCGATACTGAACTTGTTCTTTAGTGAATACTTGAAGTGAGAGCCTCCTGTATATCTCATTCCAATCCACTCCAGTCCTTTCCCTGCAGGTTGTCTGATCCAAGCTGTGTAGTAGTCACTAACAGAATAAGCTAGCAAATTTATGAAGACAGATTCAATGTAAGACCTTTGAATGTTTTCACCTGCCCAGCAGACAGTTAAAAGCAGCAGTCCTGTCCTATAGTCCATCATGTTAAACTGTGTGTCCACTGTTCTCTGTCATCCTCTCTGCAGTCAGATAAGTAGAGGTGGAAGACATCTGAGATTTGCATTGACTCCTCCTCCTGTAGACGATTTGGTTTTCAGATTTGGTTAGATGAAACGAGAGAATCAATGTTCAGGAGTCATTCTTCCAAGTCAGTTAGTTTAAAGTTTTCTGACATGCTTTAATTTAATTTGGATAAAATGTCTATAAAGTACTATGTATTAGCACCACAACCACATTTTGTACATTTCCTTTCATGAAACTTGAAAAATGTTTTTCTTAATTCAAAAATCTGACACATTTACAATCAAAGTTTATTTAAATTACTTCAAATATCATTTGAGTTAATTAAACTCTGTGTGCATATTGGGCATCAGATGAGCTAAATAATCTACAGTATTCCTCTGATCACCAATATACACTAAAATTTTCAATTTTCAATGTCATGTCATTTCATGTTACATCCCCCAATGTTTTGAACTTATTGTTTCAATGTGGACAATTCACCTTTCTAACTATCTTCTATCTTCTGATCTGGCCAAGTTTGCTCTGTGAACTGATTTCATATATTTTTTTGTTTGTTCTTGTAAATGTAACATGGTTAATTTAGTATTAAAAATTATTTGACATTTGAAAGAACTATGTCTATTTCTAAGAACTATTTTCTCACCATGAATAGTACAAATAACAACTCTAGATAATTGTATTTCCCATTCTGTGATCATGACTGTCCCTGTTTTCTGCTGTTATGGAGTTTTGTAAACTGAGGTTCAGGAACAGGACCACGCCTCCCTCACTCATCCTACCACCTGCGCTTCTTCAATACCTCCAATCAACCACGCCGTACTCCACTGATCCCATCCACCTGTGCTTCTCAATTCCAGCCACAAGCGCTTACGTATATAAGCTGTCTAACCCATTTCCTCTCCCGTTTCTCAGTTCTCACATCCCTCCCACCCTAACCCAGCTTGTTCACCTCTTTCAATAGCCAGCACCGCGGCCTCACAGCAGAAGGTTCTGAGTTAGACCTCTCTCAGCACAGGCCTCTCTCCGCACGAGTTGCACGTTCTCCCTGCTCGAGTGAGCATCCCCTGGGCGCTCCGGCTTCCTCCCACCATGAAACACATGCACGCTGAAAATACATAATTCTGCTTAGTGATCATATTGTCTTCTTCTACAATAGGAACCACAGGGGGTTCATAAGACCAAGCTGCTTATGAAGACGAGCCCCCACCCTGAGTCTCGACCCCTCGGGTTCCTAGTCAGCCCGGCCACCGAACCACAAGCAACCCGCTCGACCCCTTCATCCCTCTTCTCTCGACCCCTTCATCCCTCTTCTCTCGACCCCTTCATCCCTCTTCCCTCGACCCCTTCATCCCTCTTCCCTCGACCCCTTCATCCCTCTTCCCTCGACCCCTTCTCATCCCTCTCTCCTATCACTTAGTCATCTCTAACTTGGCGCGGTCCTGTTAGTGAAGTGTTTATGAGAGATGAAGAGTTTGCATAGACCTCCCTCTACAGGCTCAATGTGACACAGATATATCCCCTGAGTGTCTCTACAACAAAAGTGGAAACTCTCAATTAGCAATACATAAAACTATTTCCTGAATCAATGGAGTAGGGAAATAAAACTTTTATCTTCCGCAATGACAATCTTTAACTCATGGTGTCAAAGAGTATTTTTTTCATCTTGGCCATATTACAAAATGGGAATTCGTGTATGTGTGATAAAGTAAAGTATTGTAAAGTTTGCTTTCTTAGATGTTTTTTTTTCTTAATCTCTATATTATAAAATTAAAAAAAACGTGTCATATGCATCCTATAAGTCTCTTTTATACTGATGTCAGCTTCAGTAGAGGTCAAATGTGATCCACATAGATACATTAAAAACCTCATCTCTTCGCTCCTCTGCCTCTACCATTCAGTGAATTTGAAAAACAATTATTTTTGTCAGTTAGTAAGGTGATGTTCCTGAAACAGAGCTTGAAACTCCATTCATTCTCTCAATATACTATACTATTTTTTTATTTACATGTTTTCACATTTAAACAAAATGTTTACAAAATTGAATATAGATGCTAGATATAAAATAGATGCTTTCAGTCTCTGTTGGACAGCAGATCCTAAGAAGCTCTGATTTCACTCTAATGTGAACTTTGAATTTATAAATTGTAATGTTTGAGTTGCAAAACCAGCCGAAGGAAATTAGATTCAGGCTAAATCTAAATTTGAAGAGCCAAGAAAGCACTAAGCAGTTGAAAAACAGCTGTTTAAACGATTTTACTTAAAAATGAGAGGTTTGATATGGGCTCGAAACTGCTCATTAGGGATGTGTCTAGATTGTTCTTTTTTAAGAGTGGCTTGATGACTACAGTTTTCAGGGCTGGTGGGAAGAAACCTGATAAATGAAATGTGTTGGAAATTCATAGCAGATCTGAGGCGTTGAAGTCGGAACAAAAGCCTCTTGGCAGAATATCAAGGCAGTAGCAGCATTTCAGATGCTGTAATGTAAAATTGTGTCATGCTGTTTGAATTGACTTTAAGTGGACATAGGGACAAAATATAACCTGTACATGACATGGAGCCACTGATTGCTTGTCTAATTTTGTGATTTTTGTCTGTGAAAAAGGAGACAAATTCATTTCAAGCCCTGGTGGATAGAAAGTCCGAGGCTACAGACACAGGAGGGTTGGTTCACCTGTCGACAGTAGCAAACAAGTCATGTGCATTATTATTGTTTTTGGTGATGATCTCAGGGAGATCTCAGACTGCAGCCGAGACGGTGTATGAATTTCCCGATGCCAGTGAGTTAGTGTGTTTTCGAAACGTAGCCTACCTAGGAACTTTTTGCAAGGACTCATTTCTCATTTATGCCTGTTGTTGCTAATTTGCATAACTACATAATACCTGAATTTATATCTATTGTATGTAAATTAACAATATCCACTTAATTTAGTATCAGCTTGAAAGCAAAGAAAACAAAAATAATGCCTTTTCTAATATAATTGTAAAGGAATTCAGGCTTGGGGTTGGATCAAAATGAAAGGTGAGCCGATCCCATCGCAAGATTGTTTCTATATTATTAATGTGTTTAATGGTTATTGTTTTTGGTTAATGAAGATATTTCTGAGGGCCAATTTACATGATTGTACATAAAACCATAAAAAATTAAATAAAAACCTAATTCTTTTGTATGTTCTATCAGCCCAGATGAGTACTGTAGGTTTTTGTACAGCTGCTCATCCAACTCCAGTCACTGTGACTCTCGAGCACAATAATAAACAGCAGAATCTTCAGTCTTCAGACTGCTCATCTGCAGATACACCTGCTGTCTGCTGTTGTCTCTGGAGACGGTAAACCGGCCTTGAACTGACTGAGAGTAGTAATTGGTGCCACGAGTATCAGCAGCAACCCACTCCATAAAAACAGCAAGAAATAAAACATTTGTACAGTTTAGATAAAAATAAGACCTCAATATTCAGTCACTCATTATTAAAATTTCCAAAATAGACATTTACAGAAATATAAAACAAAAAAGGGATACTGAGACAACTGAATGTTGCCAGTGGTGCTGATAAATAGAGGAAGTAGTTTTTGTATGACTCTCCAATAACTATCTCTCACTGTGGATATCTGGCACAGTAATACACAGCAGTGTCTTCAGGCTGCACATTCTGTCCGTTTAGAGTCAGTCTGTTGCTGGAAGAGTCTAAGCTGATACTGAACTTGTTCTTTAGTGAATCTTTGTAGTATGGGGTGGATTCAACAGCTTCCATTCCAATCCACTCCAGTCCTTTCCCTGCAGGTTGTCTGATCCAAGCTGTGTAGTAGCTGCTAACAGAATAAGAGACCTGACAGGTGATGGTCAGACGTTGACCTGGCTGCACAGTCACAGAGGCTGGCTGTGTCAACTGTTCACACTTCACACCTGTTAAAAAAGAAAATGTTCAAGTGATCAAGTTATATTGCAAAACAAGAACAACTGACTTTGACAAATCCAGAGAGACTCACATCCAGCTGCCAACAGCAGCAGCAGAGCTACAGAAAACATGGTTTATGTTGAAAGTGACGTGCTGTGAACTCCACTGACAGCCTGATGGGAAGTTTTTTATAGCTGAGTAACAAGAAAGGTCACTGAGTTTGCATAGAATTAAACATATGAAGCATCAATGTTGTTCTAACTGGAGCCAATATAATAATAATAATAATAATAATAATAATAATAATAATAATAATAATAATAATAATAATAATAATAATAATAATAGGTTAATATTAACATTATGTAAATTATTACATAATTGCAACAACAACAGGGATCATTATTAATTAATTATAATTATATTTATGAACATATTTATTAAAATCCCAAACAAGGAGCAACCACCAAGAATGTTGCTTTCTAAAAGCCATGTTTATAGTGTGTTCAGTATGTTTTCAAATGATCAAGCATAGGAGCACTGCTTTTTTTTTGCAGAATTTATTTATTCACTTTTTTGCTCACTTAGCATACTTACTTATTGTATTTGCTGTAAAGAGAAATACAGTGACAGCAGCCAGGATCATGTAAATGGTATGAAAACATAAGTCTGATGCTGCTGGTTTGCAGGTTTTACATAACAGACTTTTAAAGGGTTTCAGTGTCTGCAGATGTTTGAAGACACAGACATCCAGAGAAACTTGGAGCCTTCAGAGAAAAACAGCTGCTCAGGATCAGAAATGCAAAAAACATTTTTTTCATTCTTTAGCTTAGATGAAAACTATGGGAGTTAATGCATCCATATATTAGTTTTTATAATGATCACCACATTTACCTTTATCAGGGTGTGGCTGTGTCAGAAATAAAAACCCGCTGCACTTCTCATACACTTTATAGATCAGCTCTTTTCTCTCAGAAATGGACTTAATTAAACTAGTCTGTGATGGATAAATATTTTCTTACCTTAAAGTTGGTTTGTATCATAGAGCAATATGAATGTTTTTATCAGCATTCTCTCATGAAATGTAACTTTAAAGCCAATCATACATCAGTGGTACTCATATGTCTGTGTTTTGTATCATTATGAATGACCTGAGGGCGTTAACTATGTAAGACAGTGCAGGGTCTATCAGCAAAGTGAGGATGAGAGAAGAAGAGTTTTTGCACAAAATTCACAGACATTTCTCATCATTCTGTTCATCCATCTTTAATCAAAGTCTCACAAGCACAAAAAGACATAGCAGCTCCTTCAGGCTTCCTGCTGTTCATCTCGTGATTTACTTCATGTCTGCTGAGATGAACTGACACTGACAGATGGAGCTGCAGGAGTGTTAACAGTGAGCTGGTGTTGAAGTCATTAGTGGTCTGAGGGCTCCTCCTCTGGTGGCTTCATGTTACAAGTGTTCAAGCACTGAGGGGGTTTTGTTCTGGTCTACTGATGGTTTGTGTTATTGTGGCTCTCTGGCACAGTAATACACATAGGGGGATTTTGTTTTTATATATCACGGTGCATGCCTTGTCTGAGTGGTCACGTAGAGCTGACATACCCAGAACTTGACTAAAAGTAGAACTAAAATTAAAACAACCAAGCAGATAGTACAAAAAGAACCGTTACTGTGGATACCTGCCCTGTGTTATCCCACTGGTCACTGTTGCTGCCATCAAAATGTTTACTCATGCTATGACCACATTGAAGAAAGTTTGGTAAATGCAAATTAATAATAATACTAATAATAATAACTAGAGGTTGGCATAGATTAATTTTTTTAATCTAGATTAATTTCACTGTAGTCTTGAAATGAATCTAGATTAATCTAGATTAAAATGGCTCATTTGAAGTCTGCCGAAGACATTCAGAATATGTGTACGAACGGGTTTCAAGCCGGGTTTCAAGCCAGGTGGTGCATTAGACCAGGGGCTCATCTGCTGTTTCCAAAATGCATAACAAACTGCTTGAGAAAGCTGTTGTACTATGATAATTGGTGTTGAAAATAAATCATGTTCAATAAGATGTACTTGGTGTGTAGCGTGTGATGTGCTTTCCGTTTAGGTGGTACTTAAGACTGGAAGAACTCCTACAGTAAACTAATTCCACATTGCACAAGGTGCAAACAACCTTAGACTTGTCGAATTTTCCATTGGGAAGCTTCTTAAAAGTAAATTTTCCCAGAAGCAAACCCGGCGGCTTCAGAAATGTTGCTGTTCAAGTGCTGTCCAACAGCTGTCTGTGGACGTGTTGCTACAGTTAGTGTGAGTAATGCTGCGTTCCAGGCAACTCGGAACTGAGAAATTTCCGACCTCCAACTAGAAAAACTATCCTGGAACGCCACTTGAAGTCGGATTTCCTACTTTTGAACTCGGAGAAAAATTTGTACCACGACTTCACGAGTAGCAGCTGAATGACGTCAGAAAACAATGTCAGCGCCCATGGAAGCACACTTTGTAAATGGTAAACCATAAACTAAACGGCAAAAAAACGTATATTTGCATGGATTTAAATTAAAATAATACATAAGATCATGTAGTAAAACCTGTTCTGCATGTATATTGATGTAGAAATATGTTTTACACATACGGTAGGCCTATCTGGCTACAGTAAAGAATCTCATAAAGTCATCTTTTCTGTATAAAAGTTATTGTTAAAAATGCCAAAATATCAGTTATGTCAGTTGTTGCAGTTAAACTGCCATCCTTTTAATTAACACCTAAAGCACTGCTGAGGGTGCAACCGGTGTGCACACTTCACACTGTGTCAAAATCAGCCATGATTTTCGTTCACTTTCGGCGTCATGCACCACCATGCACCTGGAACGCTTTGAGGTCGGAAGTCGGAAGTTTCAACTGTGAAATATCCCAGTTCCGACCAGTCTGGAACGCGCCATAAATACCGCACAAAGCGTTTTTTTAATCAACCGGCGTATCATTAGCTAACCTGGCTAGTTGTAAACAAACACCTGGCCGAGCGAGGTTGTAACTGGAACGCCGTCAACTCGGGTGTGACGTCATTCCCAACTCCGACCTCCGAGGTAAATGGAATGCAGCAACAGCTGCATCCATGTCAGCACGTCACGTTTGATGTCATAATTTCACAGTAGGCATACACACAGGTTCGAAGACTTGTTCTCGCCCCCCTACAGTGCAACTCGGCTAGGTATACATCTGCGCTAAAATATCAAAGTGAAAGTCATCATTGCTTGTGTAGTATAGACCCAGCTACAAACCCAACTTTGAGAATAGATTAACAGCCCACCACTAATAATAATAATATACTATTAATAATATCAAATAATACTAGACACTTTGAAGATAATGTGTACCAAAACTCTCCATCCTATTTTTACATTTACATATTTTACTAACCTTTTGTTTGGAAAGTTTGATGCAGTCAGGAGTAAACACCTCCGGTCATGTGAAAGTTTAGAGTAAACATTTGATACTGCACATATTTCATTGAGACCCTCTATTATTTCAATATTTGCTTAAAATGTATTGATAACATTTTAGAGCCTTATAAATTAAACATTTTTTATGGTCACTATTGTGAACCATGGGATTAATGTAACACAAATCATGGATAACATTTACATATTCATTAAAATCATCAAACAAAAGGAAAAGCAAACAAAAGAGCAGACTGTATTGTCCATCGCTTTGCACATAAACAAAACAAATCAATTCATCTTCTCCAAGCAACATGCAAGAACACAGAACAAAACTATTAAAATAAATATGAAATTTCTGTATACATACTTAATATACATGTAAAATATATTTTGAAAGTAAACTACTTCCAGGAAGTTACTGTGCAGGTCTTGTTAACATATGTAGGACGTTGTCTCTTGCAGGTTGCATTTGTGCAGGTCTGTTGGTGGTTTGTATCACTGTGGGGTAACATACACAGTAATACACAGATGTGTCCTCAGGCTGCAGATTATTTCCTTTTATAGTCACTGTTCCAGCAGAAGTGTCTCTGCTGTAGCTAAACTTATTCTTCAGAGCATTATTTTGATAAAAGCTGCCTCCTCCCCACTTGTGAAAAATCCAGTCCATTGGTTTTCCTTCACACTGTCTGATCCAACCTGTTGCATAGCTGTTATCAGTCAAAGAATAACCAGAAACCTGACAGGTGATGGACAAAGACTGTCCAGGCTGCACAACCATTGTGTCCGGCTGGATGAGATCAATACTGTTCACACCTGTGGAAACAGAAATCAACATTATCTCCATCATTCATCTGACTATTCAGTGTTTCTAATGTGTTTATTAGTGTGAATCCACTGAAAGCTCCTCACAGGATCCAGCTGCCAGCAGCAGTATCAGAGCTGCAGAGAACATGTTGATGTTGAAGCTGAACTTATGTGAGCTCCTCTGTCCTCTCAATGACACACACACACACTTCACTTCCTTATGAGTAACTTTTATTTGCATACTGTTGAATAATTGGTTCAATTATCATTTAAATCAGTTGAAGGTGTAAACAGTGTTTCTTCTCGATTGAATTGACTAGTGTGAGAATCCGTTTTTTATTTAAAGAACACATTTTTGAAAGAGCTTATATGAGCTGTCTTTGTCCATTTTTGAAAATGTTATTGTTTTTTTTCAGCACACCTCTGGATCTGGTTTATGTTGTAATTACAGTAAAGTTATCTTCTCATAAATGCAGGTGTTACTGTGAGTCATGATAAACTGTCCCAACACACTGACAAATACATATGTATTTATGAAGTTTGTTCAATGTTAGTTTGCCATCATTTAATGGTAAATGTATCAGAGATCAGTGTTGGAAGGAAGGAAGGAAAGAAGGAATGGCTTTCCTTTACAGTTTTTCTCAATCGATTTGGTACAGTTCTCCAAACTCAGGTAACTGCTCTCAAAACATTTAACACAGTGATCTGTACACTTCGTAATTGTCCTAAACAGATAGTAAATTCTCCTTCATTTAATACAAATTACAAATCAAAAGCATCATTTTCTCAAAACACTGTGCACAAAATTCCCTAATGTTATCACAGCAGTTCATACAGCCAACCAAATCTTTAATATATCAGGAAAAACGTTTGCAGCTTTTTCATTGGTCTTCACAAAGATCACAAGCATTTTTGTACCATTTTCAAAACACAACAAACAAAACTCTATGAATTGTAAAATAGTCAGTTGCACACCTTATGTCCTCAATTAACCCCAAATTGATATCTGATGAGTTAATAATCCACTCAACACAGAAAAAGCCAATTTCCTAACTGTTCACACAGCTGTCTTAATTACAACAACTACAAAAGGGGAAGAGAAGAAGAACAAAGATGAATGAGGAGAAAAGACAATAAAAAGAAGGAGAATGAGCAGTGGAAAAGGAAGAGGTGTAAGAGTGAGAGGTGGTGGACAGGGTAGAGGGAAAAGAAGAGGAAGAGGAGATGGAGAAGGAGCAAGAAGAGCTGAATATGTAAGAGAAAAAAGAGCTGAGGATGTAGGAGAAAGATAAAGAAGAGCTGAGGATGTAGGAGAAAGATAAAGAAGAGCTGAGGATGTAGGAGAAAGATAAAGAAGAGCTGAGGATGTAGGAGAAAGAGAAAGAAAAGCTGAGGATGTAGGAGAAAGAGAAAGAAGAGCTGAGTATGTAGGAAGAGGAGAAGATAGAGGAGCAGAGGGAGAAGAGATGGATTGCAGGGCAATGGTATAGTGGAAAGAGAAAGAGTAGAACTTATAAGAAGAGATGGACAGAGAGGAAGAGGAGGGCGAGGTGTAAGAGGAGGGCAAGGTGTACAAAGTGCCCTTTGAGAGGAACTCCGTTAGAGTGAAGGAGTATGATTCCAGTTTGTGCAAGCATGTGCAACCCAATTACTGCACTTTTATTGTCAAAACAAAGATATATTTTTTTCTGAATTTTAAGTATGTGTCCATAAACTATTCCATGCTACTGTAAGTGAAAAGATTTAGGCATATCTATATATACTGCTGCATCAAAGTGTGAACTCAAACTTCAGCAACAGTTTCACAGTAGTACTGACTGCAATCAATGCCATTTCTGTAAAACACTAACTTACTGTATTGTACCTTGTTCTTTTTACTCTAGAGAATGTGAGTTGGATAGCAGTGCAACTCATTATGAGTTGTATGTATATTGATGTTGGTGACAACTCATTGTAATACACCTGGACTCATCATTAAAGAACTTAATGAAAAACATGTATTTGCATTTATTTCTTTGTGTATCTTCAACTGAATTTGTTATCAAATCAACAGAGAACACACTTTTAGTTTTGACGTTAATATTGATTTTTAATAAATGCATTACTAGAATAAAATGCTGTGTTTCATTGTGCAGTGAATACTAAGGTGTTTTGCCAACATAAGAGTGTGTTTAGTTTGCTGTGTTAACTGTTTTGAGAGCAGTTATCTGAGTTTGGAGAACTGTACCAAATCGATTGAGAAAAACTGTAACAGCCCAGGAAGTGAGAGTTTGTCTTTTTTTCAGAATCACTTATTCATTCATTCATTTCACCTCAATATCTTGCATAAGAAATTAAATAAAACAACAAATAACGTTTAAATGAAAACATAAGTCTTCTCAGGATCTATCAGCACAGTAAAAAGGAGTCTTGTAGGTTTTTGTACAGCTGCTCAACCAACTCCAGTCACTGTGGCTCTCGAGCACAATAATAAACAGCAGAATCTTCAGTCTTCAGACTGTTCATCTGCAGATACAGCTGCTGTCTGCTGTTGTCTCTGGAGATGGTGAACCGGCCTTGGACTAACTGAGAGTAGTGGATGTAGCTACTGTCATCGCTTATAGTAGCAACCCACTCCAATCCTTTTCCAGGAGCCTGTCTGATCCAGGTCATCCAGTAGCTGCTGAATGTGAATCCAGAGGCTGTACAGGTCAATCTGTGGGATTCTCCAGGCCTTTTAACTGCTGGTTCAGATTCTGTCAGAGTCTGACCATCAACACCTGTCAAGACATTCAAGAAAATAGTCACTTTCTGTAAGCTGGCACATTTATGAAGACAGATTTAGCCCTATTTTGGGTGGATGGGATACATGAATGCACCCTCCTATGTGCTTTACTATACTATCAATACATTTCAATTCATACAGAAAAAATTTAGCTGGAACAAAAGTATTTTGTGTTGTTTAATCATTCTCTGCAGAGAAACAATAAAATACCAATGCACAGTGGATGGACAATAGTTACACCTTTATTATTTTAGACTGCACCATTATTTTTCACTCTCATGTTGACCAGATACTAGATATATACATGAATGTGGCAGAAAAGTGTACATGTAGTCATGGACTCATGTTAGAAAAAAAACATTGCAAAAGTGACCTCTGTAATGCACGTTTTGTAAATAAAACAAGATAATGTGATGTGATGTGTCCTCTAGAGTGTCACACAGTGTGAGGAAATTTAATTAAGTGCCCTAAAAGGCACCATTTGAATATAAATGTTTTGATGTAGTGCCTTCCAGGGCAGTAGTTCTCCAACTTTTTTACACTAAGGACCCCTAATCTGACCCAAATTTGATCACAGACCCCCATCTAAGTGGATTTTAGCTTTTACATGATTACAGAAAATGGATAAAACCCATGACCCAAATACTCATATATTCTGTCATTGTGTTATTTATGGATGGAATTAAAACAAAAATAAATTAATCCCCTTTGTGCTAGGGACCACCAGTAACCCCCTCAAGGACCCATAGGGGGCCACGGACCCCACTTTGAGAACCACTGCCCTAAAATTATTTTGAGGTATCTATCATTACAGTGAGGATAAGTACTGTAGGATTTTGTACAGCTGCTCAACCCACTCCAGTCACTGTGAGTATCGAGCACAATAATAAACAGCAGAATCATCAATTTTCTGACCCAGCTCATGTGGTAGCTGCTGAATGTGAATCAAGAGGTTGTACACATGGACGCCATATGGGGGAAAAGTTAGGACAATTCCAAGGGCCTCTCACTGACAGGGGCCCCAAAAAATAATTATAAACTAATATCAAATTATATTATATTTTACATGATATAAACCATCATATAAATATATTTCAAATATAATAATAAAATGAATGATTTCTTTGTTTTTGGCAGTAAAAGTTAAAAATCCCCATTGACAAAAAAGTAAACCCCCATATTGACCGACGACCCCCCTGTATCTGCATGAAATGGTTTGGTCCTGCCTCAGCGCATTCATCAGTGTTTAGTTTCTGTCAGTGGATGCGCCAGAAACACCAATAGTGTGAAGCTGCAGAACCGGAGGCGGCAGTTTCAAGACCCCGCAATCCTGTGACCGCAGTTCTAAGATAGTTCTTTTGCGACATCGCCATCTAGTGGAGTAGTGGTGGTAATACACAGCAACACGATGGAGGTTAACTTTGTCCGCTAGCACGTTGGCTGTGAGGCCAATGGTCGACGTGCATATAATCAATAACATAGCTTTAAGCACATGTGGAGGACAAATTCAGATATAAATACAACAATATATAAATGCTCAATAAATAATTAAGCATCTTATTAAATGCACAAAAAAATAAAGTAAATATATAAATATAGGCAGTAATTAAATTATATAAGGAGGCATAAATTTATATCTATTTTTATTAGCTTTTTTATTTATTCACCTTTGTAATGATTACCTTATTTATTTATTGTCTGTTATAATCTTCAACTTTATTTATTAATTAACTCTTTTTTAAATGTATTTATTTATGTGTGTGTTTTCATACTTTTGTCTGTTTTATTCTTCCATTGTATTTTCTACCCTATTTATTTCTCCAATGGTATTTATTTCTGCATGTCCTTCTTACATTTCTCTGTGCATTTTTGCCTCATTATACAAATCAGGAGGGGTGGTTTCTCAAGGGGTAAACTTCTACCTTATTGGTGGACCAGTCAGAGGGAGAGCTCTAGGCCTACTCTACCTGCACAGATCAACAAACTTGCTCCACACACAGTCAGATGGAGGTGGTGAATTCAGTGAGCAGTTCGCCATTTGCTGAAGAAAAAAGGATGCTGAGTGTGGGATTATACATTCATCAAGGGGTTGCTTTTGCTTTTTAGTATACTTAGAAGTGTGATTTGTTTATGATGGACATAGTGATAAGATAGGAACAAAATGTCTAGCATCATATTAATCAGTATATAATTAACCATAGAGCTTGTGCAGAAAACAGGAACCGCACCTTTCACCTAGTAAACTCTGCAGCATACAGAGCATACATTTACACTCATACATCGCCTTACAGACACACACACATACACTGAGGATAGACCTCTCCTACCCCCATACTCACACACACCGTGCCCTTTACACTGTCCAGACTCCATGCACTCCTACATAAGGTCATAGGTCAGCCATGAGATTTACATCTTTACCAGACATACCTAAACAAGGCCAAAGGAAGATGTGCAGCTGGGTGTGGTTTCTAGTATATAGTCATTGCTTAGCAGGAAGACCTCAGACTCTTGTGGGGAACCTCAGACTTGTGAGGAGGAGAGCAGAGTCTCCAGATATATCTGTCTTCTGAGCTCAATAAAATATTGTGGGAATCTGATGACTCATCTCCTTCTGATCCTTTCTCATTAACGGACTTGGGGAAGTCGGCGTACTTTAACATGAGGCAGTAGGGACACTTCTATTTATATGTCACGCACATATCGGTAGCGACGTCCCATTGGTCGGCTACGTGCACGATAAAATTTTAGTGGGCAAGTGCGTGCGTGTAATTGGAGGAGGTAGTACCCATAGAGTCCAGGAGAGGGCGGTGCCTATGTGAGATAGAACTGCAGTCATCAGAATGTTGCCTAGTAAACCAAACTCTGGTTTTCAAAAAAGGACTGCAGCTTACTTTGGATAGCCTTCAACTCAAAAGTCAATCATGATTTCAGTTAAATGCTAAATTTGCTGTTACTGTCACCTTGTCTGTGGTCTGCTGGCAGAACACCGGCTGCTTTCTGATAAGGTGCTGTTGTGCTGTTCCAGAGGCGACAGAAGTTTTGTTTTACGGTGGACGGACGGTAACATTACAGAGTTGTTTTCTTTAACTTGAAATAGTCCCGTGCTTTGGACACTTTCTTCATTGTCCCTCAGTATTTTCTCTCTCTTCCTCCACTTTGCAAACAGCTTCATTATAATCACGTCATGTTCAAAGTGTAAGCACGATGTGCGACAGTAATAAATGTCCCCGTGAAACAATGAATTTTATTAATCGATTTCATCAATTTAATCGATGAATCGTTTCTGCCTGACTTGTTTCCTGTCATGTTTGGTTTGCCCTGTGATGTTCAGTTGTGTCATTGTCTGGTTTTGTCTGCTCTCTTGTGATTACTCTGCTTGCCTGCGTCTGTGTATATGTTTAATTACCTCATGTCCGCCATCTGGTCTTGGTCCCACCCTGCTCGTTATCTGGTGTTTAATTGTTGGCCTGTTCTGTTCTTATCTTAAAGAGCTCATAGTACCTTACTACCCCACCAGAGTACTGCGCTCCCAGAATGCAGGGTTACTTGTGGTTCCTAGAGTCTTCAAAAGTAGAATTGGAGCCTGAGTGTTCAGCTATCAGGCTCCTCTCCTGTGGAACCAGGTTCCAGTTTGGGTTCAGGAAGAAGACACCGTCTCTACATTTAAGAGTAGGCTTAAGACTTTTGAGTTAGGGCTGGCTCTGATGAGTCCTGAACCATCCCTTAATTATGCTGCTATAGGCCTAGACTGCCAGGGGATTTCCCATGATGCACTGAGCTCCCCACTCCTCTTCTCTCTCTCCCTCTGAGTGCAACCTCATCCCATTAATGCATGTTACTAACTTGACTTTTTCCTTTTCCCGTAGTCGTGTGATTCCTCCTCCTATCACTTCCTGCAGGTGTTTCTGGCTCTGGAGCTGTGAAGTCTGGATCTGTAGTTGAGAGTCTCCTGCTGCCCCCGTGTTCCTACTCGACACCCTCTTCTACAGCTGCAACTGCTGTTACTAGTCCTATTGCTATTATTACTGTTATTATTATCATTAACATTACTATAAATATCTGTACTATTTTTCATTCAGTCTATAGCAAAATTACCTTTACTGTCTGTACCTCTATGTGTATACAGTGTAGGCTGCCTCCCTCCCCTCTCTCTCTCCCTCTCACCCCCAACCGGTCGAGGCAGATGGCCGCCCACCCTGAGCCATGGTTCTGCTCGAGGTTTCTGCCTCTTAAAAGGAAGTTTTTCCTTGCCTGTGTTGCCTAGTGCTTGCTCTTGGTGGGAATTGTTGGGCTTCTGTAATAACTTCAGAGTATGGTCTAGACCTGCTCTTTATGAAAAGCGCTGTGAGATAACTATATAAATAAAATTGAATTGAATTGAAATGGAATTCAGTCTATGTTATGTCCTCGTAGAATGTTTAGTTTTCTGCCATGCCCTATTCTCTGTGCTTTTTGGATATTGCCTTGTGGACATTACTTTGTCCCTTGATCTTGGATTTTCCTTTTCCTTTGAAAAGCTGAATGCTCCAGTCATTTCTGATGATAATCACCCATTAGCCAAACTTTATTATTTAAAATGTGCTGAATCAAGCTTACAAACAGTTGTTGTGGAAAATAAACCACCTCTTCCAGGGTAAATGACAGGCAGGAGTGGTAAACTCAAGTTCAGTCCATTTTTCAAGTGTCACTTAAGATGAATGACAAAAGTGGATCTGTTGTGTGGAAGATATAGTATACAGTTCTGATAGTATTTCCTTTTATTCATACACTACATAGACAATACATTTAGCAACCAGATCATTGTCTTTGTCCTTCTTTGAGGAAATTATTATTGTGACATTTGACATTACATAATTCTTTATAGTTATAAAATGATAATCTCGGGGACAGTTTTTTAAATTTATGTAATGTGGGAGAAAGTAGGTGTTCATTTAAACAAAACCAACATATACTGATGCTTAAATTAACCCAAAAAGATGAGTACTGTATGTTTTTGTACAGGTGCTCAACCAACTCCAGTCACTGTGAGTGTCGAGCACAATAATAAACAGCAGAATCTTCAGTCTTCAGACTGTTCATCTGCAGATACACCTGCTGTCTGCTGTTGTCTCTGGAGATGGTAAACCGGCCTTGAACTGACTGAGAGTAGTGAGTGGTGCTACCACTAGGGTTACTTATGTAGGCAATCCACTCCAGTCCTTTTCCAGGAGCCTGTCTGATCCAGCTCATCTGGTAGTCACTGAATGTGAATCCAGAGGCTGTGCAGGTCAATTTGTGGGATTCTCCAGGCCTTTTAACCACTGGTTCAGATTCTGCCAGAGTCTGACCATCAACACCTGTCAAGAGGATGAAAATGCATCAAGTGAAAAAACCTGTAGACACAAATATATGATATAAAAGATCAGATAATATCTTCACCTGCCCAGCAGACAGTTAAAAGCAGCAGTCCTGTCCTATAGTCCATCATGTTAAACTGTGTGTCCACTGTTCTCTGTCATCCTCTCTGCAGTCAGATAAGTAGAGGTGGAAGACAGCTGAGTTTTGCATTGACTCCTCCTCACATGTGGAACTGGATTTGACCTGGATATCAGTTACTAAAACTGTAGAATAAATATTTACTTGTAAATATTTAAGTTTCAATTGTTGAAAAAATGTTGACTGAAATGTATTATTATTATTAACCATGTTACATTTGTTTTGTTTTTTCATTGCTAAAAATGTCTGTTTCTCTCTGTAACAGTGAGCTGGTTGAAGTCATTAGTGGTCTAAGGGCTCCTCCTCTGGTGGCTTCATGTGACAAGTGTTCAGGCACTGAGGGTTTTTTGTTCAGGTCTACTGATGGTTTGTGTAATTGTGGCTCTCTGGCTCTGGCACAGTAATACACAGCAGTGTCTTCAGGCTGCACATTCTGTCCACTCTGTCTGAGCCACTGTGTGATCCAAGCTGTCCAGTAGCCACACTTCACACCTGTTAAAAATCACTGTTAGAATCGATTCAATTCAATTCAATTCGCTTTATTGGCATGACTGTGAAGCAATATTGCCAAAGCATCATACATATAACATAACAACAATCAACCCCATACATTAAAGAATTAAAGCGTAAAGTAATCAAGGCATATGTGTTTGTGTTAAAAAAAAAATATATATATATATATACATACATTTAAAAATAAAATAAAATAAATAAACCTGTGTGTGTGCTAAAAGAAATAAGAATATACTAAAAGTGAAATAAGCAGAACAATAAGCGTGTGTGTGTTAGAAAAAAAGTATATATATTAAAAAGTTAAAACAAAATAAATAAATGAAACTGTAGAATGTGTGTGTGTATATCATATATAATTATATTAATAGACAAAAAAATCAAGTATAAAATGTAAAACAAAACAATTACTAAAATATCAAACAATTTTAATTTCATATCAAACAATTTTGGGGCATGAGGTTAGAAAGTGCAGCTTTGTCTCTACCTATGCTGTGTCACACTGGGAGCAGAGTCTGTCCTCCTGTGGTAGCCAGCTCTGTCTGTGGCGACCCTTTTCTATGTCCAGGTTGTGTTCAGTGAGTCTGTACATTGTCAACATTTTTCTTAGTTTTGGACATTTTATTGTACTCAGGTAATTTGCCAGTGTGAATTCTCTTTTTAGGGTCAGATAACATTGTGATTTACTTTGTGTTTTGGTTGTTTCTTTCACTGACATTCTGCATGGATCTATAAATCTACACACACTGTATACACACTATATTTGATGAGTACAATTCACATTCTACATGTACGCTATTTACACAGCATATACAAGCAATATATAATAATCATTTGATCAAATTTATAATGTATTTATTTTACCAAATAAATAAATGTGATCAAGAATGATGTCTGTCAGACCGGTAGAACATCTGTTGCAGCATAGAATCAAACACATGAAACATCAATGTTGGTCTAACTGGAGCAAATAGAAGAATAGAATAAGAGCAAATAGAATAGTCTGTTGACTGTTATTATATCTGCAGAGCAAAAACATCCTTGGAAATCACCTCTGCTTTACATATGATTTTAATTGTGTTACACATTCATTTTTTAACATTTTGAAAATGTGGAATATAAAACAATAACAAAAAAAATATAAATATAAAAATAATTATGTTATGTGAATACATAGAACAATACTTCATGCTTGGGGTCTAACAATGTGAAATATGAGTACTGTAGATTTTTGTACAGCAGCTTAATCAACTCCAGTTACTGTGGTTCTCGAGCACAATAATAAACAGCAGAATCTTCAGTCTTCAGACTGTTCATCTGCAGATACACCTGCTGTCTGCTGTTGTCTCTGGAGATGGTAAACTGGCCTTGAACTGACTGAGAGTAGGATTTGCCGGTACCATCACCACTGATATAAGCAATCCATTCAAGTCCCTTTCCAGCAGCCTGTCTGATCCAAGCTTTGTTATAATTGCCACCAAACCCTGAATATGTACACGTCAGTCTGTGGGATTCTCCAGGTCTTTTAACCACTGATTCAGATTCTGTCAGTTTTTGAGCCTCAGTACCTGTAAATATTTAAACAGCTCATTAGTTAATATAGTTACATATTATCAGCATCTTTCCAGTAAAGACTTTCATTGTTCTTACCTGCATAGTTAATAGACAGGAGGAGAAAAACACCCAAATAATCAGATCTAATCATTTTATATCTGGTTGTCTTTGTCCAGTCTACAGTGTAAATGTCAGTGATTCAGTCTCTGTCCTTCACTCAGCAACACATATGTAGAGATGGAAGAGATCAGAGTTTTGCATTGACTCCTCCTCCCAGAGAATCTCACACATCTCTGGAAAACAATGTTTTACATCATTCATTTGTATTCGGATTATATTGATGAACTTTTTAATTCTGAAGATTATTTTAAAGTCATTCAATAGTTATAACATAGTAACAATATTTATAAATGTTGGAATCTTTATGTATAAAAGTTATCTCATATTTACTCAGTACATTGAAATACAATTATGAAATAAAAAGCATTTACTAATGTGAGCTTTTGAGTTTGTTACACAGGAAATCTGCAGTGGATGGGTGTCAGACAAGAGTCATGGAGCAGACACCCGAAGAAGCAGCTATTTTGACATGCAGCTATGATAACATAAATAGTTCCTGGAAACTTCTGCAAAGCAACATATGTTAAACTAACAATGTAACAAGTTCATGTTGCTGCTTATCTACTTATCTCCCTTCCCCATATAGCAGCAATGTGTATGTAACTAGGGACCTCCCTGAACATAAGAGAGGAAGTGGCAGAGATACTCAGAGCGGTTGGAGGATGTAACTGAGTACATCTCTGTCCGTTCTCCTCGCGAGTAAAAAGCTATTGACTCTCTTGTCTTTCTTCCTTGTTTGATATTTTAGGTGTCCTAACCTGACAATAAATAAAACAGAATTATTTAGAACAACAATTAGAGGGCCATCCATATAATGCCAAATATATTCCTAACACCTGCTGTTAAAAATCAATAATGGGGACATTATTAACCATTATTGTTGGAAAAAAAATAAAAAAGCACATGTTAAATGTAACAATGAGGAAGTCAGAAACCACAACATCCGCTATTGCTTAGTGTGCATGTGTGGGTTTTTAGAGGCTGTGTTTCTATTTAGATAGTTTCATCTGA
Organism: Lepomis macrochirus; assembly: GCA_024633595.2. Taxonomy (NCBI): domain Eukaryota; kingdom Metazoa; phylum Chordata; class Actinopteri; order Centrarchiformes; family Centrarchidae; genus Lepomis; species Lepomis macrochirus. The sequence continues at coordinate 31,910,220 of JALXJV020000007.1, read as the reverse complement.
CTTCATATCTTCTACTGTCACCTGTGGGTCTTTGTGAACAAATGTTCTGAGGAGTTTTTTTAAAGCTTCTCTGCTTCCTTTAACCAGTGTATGTGTGTTTGGTGCAGCAATATAAAGCAGAGTCCTCATTCTTGGGGGACATGCATGGGAGGAAGCGGATAGGCAAAGCAGCTAGGACGGACTCCCCATCCACCCTTAAGCACTGTGCTGATCAGCTGTCTCACAGACATTTTTCAACACCTCACTGGAGACATGCCATGTGCCAGCCTGCTTCAAAACCTCCACCATCATCCATGTCCCCAAAAAGCGAAGGACCACAGGCCTAAATGACTATAGACCCTTCGCCCTGACCTCTGTGGTAATGAATTCCTTTGAATGCCTTGTGTTTTTCCAACTAAAAATCTATCACAGTTCGTCTACAGAGCCAACAGGTCTGTAGATGAGGCAGTTAAACATGGCCCTTCACTACATCCTCCAGAACCTGGACTCCCCAGGAACATACGCCAGGATCTTGTTTGTGGATTTCAGCTTCAACTTTCAACACCATCATCCCGGCCCTGCTGCAGGACAAGCTCTCCCAGCTGAACGTGCCTGACTCCACCTGCAGGTGGATCACTGACTTCCTTACGGACAGTAAGCAGCATGTTAAGCTGGGGAAACATGTCTTTGTAGATGCTGCGTTCTTTCCCCCCTTCTCTTCTCCCTTTATACTAACAGCTGCACTGCTCTTATTGGGTGAATGTGGATGTCGAGTCGGCCGACTCCTCCAGATATTTGACATGCTAGATATCTGGCAGACGTCGACGATGTCTCAGTGATGTGTCAGGGAGCACATGTGTTTTGATGCATTGGAGTAGCATAACGACTGGTGACCGCAGATCAACCAGCTGATTTACTCCCGATCACAGCCTGACGGTTGCCGAGTGGCAAATCGGGCTAATATTTGTGTAGTGTGCACTAGGTTTCAGTGACTGCACTTAGTGCAACCTGCACTCAGCAGTGTTGTGACATTGTATCTTCAGTCAGTCATGTTTCAGAATTACTAGTGTGCTTTCTGCTTGGATAGTTTTCAGTGAACACTATTTTGCCATAGTCTTGAGCCATACACTGTCTTGGGATGATTTCATTCATTTTATAATTTTATTGTAATTTGTGATTGAGATGGCAGTACTTGGTTTATAGAACTGGACTGGCATGCTTGCTGCCTGCTCAGCTGGACTAGTCATCAACTATTCACCAAAATGTGTGATTTTACATGTCACCTTGGCTGGAAGTTAAAATAGCCTAATTACCAGCTTTAGCATTGTATGTGTGTCTGTGCATATTGGTGGCGTCTGTCTGATGGGGCAAAGGTTCTATCAGGTGCCTGTGGTTTGCTGGGTTTCAATAGCTTTTATCAAGAGTGCTGGTGTTAGGGATGGCAGGAGGGCCCTTTGGAGCTTCAGTGCCTAGGGTTCCCTGGGGGCACTAATCCTGCATTGGTTGACAGAGGTAAGTTGCATGTTGTTGTTGCTAGTCTGGAAGCTTATGATGGAGCATGGATTAAGTGCTAAAACTCACACAGGTAGGGCTATGTCTCTATCCCTAACTCTAATAGGTCTCCTTCAGGGTCTTTTGATCTGGCCAGTAATCTGTGTTTGGTTCCTTAGTTTTGTGAACGAGACCCGGGCAGCTTTTTTCTCACTTTTTGAGCGGGTAGCAGAGAGTAGACTGTGGTCAGACTCTGACCGCCGATTAATATTACAATGTGTGTTGACAGATAGAGCAGAGGAAGCCTACTCTGACGTTTAATTGAAGGTCAAGACTGCAGTGTCACTTTGAGTTTGCCAGAGACTCACTTTGAGTTTGCCAGAGAGCTAAGTAGTCATTGTGTCCGTTGAGACTTACAAAGCTTTGTGTGATTTGGTCATTTTGGAGCAGTCTGCTCCCAACCACATTGCTTTCAGTGAACATAAGGTAAAGACAGCTGCAGAATCCGCAAGGCAGGCAGATTAGTATGAGATTGCACACACGGGTGACCATGAGCACTGGCCTTTGAGAGATACTGAGGCTTTGAATTCATACATTGTGAGCTCTGTGGTGCCATTTTCTTGGATTCTCTTTTGTCTGTTCTCGCAGTGACCTGGTTGCAGAGCAAAAAGATGATCCCTCTCTGAGTCAGCTGGTTGATAGTGTTCTCACTGCTGTTGATGGAAAAAGTGTTGCAAGTGGCTACTTGCTGCAGGACCAACTGCTGGTGAGGAAGTGGGTGCCACAAGGGGAAGACGTTGTTGTTAATCCCGTTTTTCCGTTTGTTGTTCAATCAAAGTTTTGTGACAAAGTGTTACGGTCTCATGATCAGTCAGGCCAGTTAGGGGTCCAGAAGACATTTAGCTACATTCTGCGCTACTTTTTGGTCCCAGTATATCAAATCTTCTAAAACCCTTTTATGCTTGTCATTTGCAGGTTTCTGAGTCTTGTGGCATGGAGCAGAAAGGGGCTTTGAAAGCAGTTTCAGTAGCTCCAACAGTGGGGAATGGTATGGATTGTTTCTCTGTACAGGAGGATGAAGGGGTTACACCGCCTGATGAGAGTTTGTTGCGTGACCAGTTAAAGAATTCTAAGACATTGTAGAATCTCGATGCTTTGTTTGATCATTTGTCTGAAGAGCGGTACATTGAGCTGTCTGCTCTTCTTAACAGTTAGCTTTGTTTGTTCAATGATACACCCAGTCAAACACATTTGATGGAACATGACATTGATGTAGGTGAAGCACAGCCAGTCTGCCAGCTTTTTTACAGGATGTCAGAGGAAAAGCAAAAGGTGATGGACACGGAGGTAAAATACACTGACCAAAATTATAAACGGAACTTTTGTTGTTGCCCCATTCATTTGCTGAACTGAAACATCTAAGACTTTCTCTATGTACACAAAAGGCCTTTTTCTCTCAAATATTGTTCACAAATCTGTGTTAGTGAGTACTTCTCCTTTGCTGAGATAAACCATCCACCACCTGTGGCATATCAAGATGCTGATCAGATAGCATGGGCATTGCACAGGTGTGGCTTAGGCTGGCCACAATAAAAGGCAACTCACTACACACTAAATTGTAACATTTTGAAAATGTCTCTGCTTTTTTTTTTTTTCCCAATATTTATTGGGAAAAACACAATACAATAATTCCAGTCACAGAAATACAGTTTGCCTTTTCCTTTTTTTTTTAAACATATATGCATATGTACACGGTCACATACACACATAGAAACAAGAACCAAGACAGAGAGAAGAACAAAAAAACAAAAACAAAACAAAACCCAAAACACAGAAAAGAATGTAGGAAAATAAAATTAATTGAATTTACAGAGTACCGTGTAAAAAAAAAACAATAAACAATACAAAATCTCTGCTTTTATAGAAACAAAATAACTGAAGTTTGCTTTTAGTTAAACAATTATTATCTAAATGTTTTGTATTCAATTTAAATTACATTTATGTAGCGCTAATTCACAACAACAGTTATCTTATTGCGCTTTCATATGGAGCAAGTCTAGACAGCACTCTTTGTAAAATTATTTATAACAATTTAATATTACAACATTATGTAAATAATTGTACAATAGCAACACCAATAAGGATAAATTAATATAAATATTAAAATGAATCATGGAAAACATATGTTAATATCAGCATTGCAATGAAAACAACAAATATAACAACCAAGATCATGTAAATACAATGAAACAGTTTGCTTCTGGTTTGCATAAAATACATTTAATGGTTTCAGTGTTTACAGACTCTAGTGGAGCAGCTCCTTCCTGCTGTTTATCTTGATATCTACTTCCTGTCTGCTGAGATGAACTGACACTGACAGATGGATCTGCAGTCACTTATGGTAAACACCTTACTGTCAAACGTTACTATACAAAATGTTCAGAATCAAGTTAAAACATGACTTTAGTTTAGGATAGAAAAGTTTCAACTATCACAGTATCCAGTGTACTTGAGCAGCAAGTGTGTTAAGCTTTAGTTCAGTCCAGGGTTCAAGTGTCAGTCAGTTAAGATCAATGAGAACACCAGATCTGAGTGTTTCCTTTTAGAAACAGAGGAGAGAGAAACTTGACACTGACTGCCCTCTAGTGATTTTGTAAAAGGAACTGCAACATTATTTTTCATACTCATTTCATGACGCTTTAGATTCCACATCATTTACACATTGTGTCATAATTAGTAAAAATGTAGAGAGTTAGTTTGAGCCTGTTCATCTCAGGGAGTCATATACTGACGATTTAAGAAAGTGACAAAGCGTAGGTATTTGATGCCTTTAGCCCCCTGAAGCCCTTACCCTTACCATAACCATCAGAAATGTTAGTGCCTAAACGTAAGTCACTGAATGTATGCATGTCTAACCCTGCAGCTGTGGGAGGCTAACCCTCCTCCTGGCTAACCCTGAACAATGTGAAGGATGTGTACAGTAGGATTTTGTACAGCTGCTCAACCAACTCCAGTCACTGTGGCTCTCGAGCACAATAATAAACAGCAGAATCTTCAGTCTTCAGACTGTTCATCTGCAGATACACCTGCTGTCTGCTGTTGTCTCTGGAGATGGTAAACCGGCCTTGAACTGACTGAGAGTAGAATGTGCCGCTAGCATCACCATAGATAAAAGCAATCCACTCCAGTCCTTTTCCAGGAGCCTGTCTGATCCAATTCATACGGTAGCTGCTGAATGTGAATCCAGAGCCTGTACAGGTCAATCTGTGGGATTCTCCAGGCCTTTTAACCGCTGGTTCAGATTCTGTCAGAGTCTGACCATCAACACCTGTTAGGAGGATAAAAAGTTATCAAGTGAAATAATCTGATGACAAAAGTAAAGTTTTAATCAAAGATCAGTGAATATCTTTACCTGCCCAGCAGACAGTTAAAAGCAGCAGTCCTGTCCTATAGTCCATCATGTTAAACTGTGTGTCCACTGTTCTCTGTCATCCTCTCTGCAGTCAGATAAGTAGAGGTGAAAGACATCTGAGTTTTGCATTGACTCCTCCTCACAGGGAGGAGAAAACTGTAGTGGAAGATATGCGCTGAAAACTGGGGAATTAATGTCCAAGAGTCAACACTCCAAGAAAAGCTGTTATGACATCTGTCTATGTTTTAATTTGCGTGGGCTCAGAAAAAGCTTCTATTTTCAGGCCACTTCTCTGACCTCTGCATATCCTCAGCTTCGTCTAGCACATTGACCGCTTTGAACTGTGAATACTTTTTTCCTCCCTGTACATGTGCATATTTGCATTTATGACAATGTTTATTTTTACTGTATATACTGAAAAATTGTACACACCACCCACACACTGGGCTGTTTTTCAGTTTAGCATTTTAGCACAAGCGCAAAATAGTAATAATTTTTTTTCTAGATATAAATGTACCTTTAAAGTACCTTTTTCCGGCAACAACTGAGTTCCCACGGGACTTCAGCGCGAGACTACAGCCAGCCGTCAACATTATTTAGGTGAATTTAAACAATGGCTAAGTTGCTAAACGCATCTTGTTGTCATGTAAGAGCCCTGTTCATGTTGGACAGACATTTTAATTGTATTTTGCATCTGTTAAGAGGCACAAAGACAATCTTTATGTAAATGCCCCTATAACTGCCGTTTTAGCTGGGAACTCTGGGCATTAGCTGTATCACCTCCATGTTGCAAGGACCAATCCAGTTCGTTAGTTTTTCTATAGTACTCACAAAAGTATAACAATTAAGATTAACTTAAAAATTGCCCAGAGTTCTCCTTTTATTGTCTATTGGTCCATCATGTTAAACTGTGTGTCCACTGTTCTCCGTCATCCTCTCTGCAGTCAGATAAGTAGAGGTGGAAGACATCTGAGTTTTGCATTGACTCCTCCTCACAGGGAGGAACTGGATTTGACTTGGATCCAAGTCACCGTTTTAATTGAAACTGGAGGATGAATTATTGTACGAGTCATTCCTTCAAAAGTCACAATTTAATGTTTCAGTATAATAAGTCTGAAAACATTAAATTGGCTTCATCATTATGAACAGTCTGTATCGTGAATAATTTTGCAAGATTAATTTTTTCACCTACATTTTCCATTTTGCCCTGCGATGGACTGGCGACCTGTCCAGGGTGTACCCCGCCTTTCGCCCTATGCCGGCTGGGATAGGCTCCAGCCCCCCCGCGACCCTGAAGGCAGGTACTCCTATTCCTATTCCTATTCGAAGGCTCAGGGTCGGATTTTCCGCAAAATCAAGTGACTGACACCAGCATGCGCGCTCCCGAGCCTCTCGCAGTGTCTACTTTGCTCTCGGCAGCGACGACACTGCAACTTACGACATGGAGTCTAACACTAAGAAAGACCTGCTCCCACCACAACACAGACTCCACATAAACTCAATTTTTCAAAGCCTGCAAGAAATGATGTAACGTTTAAAAGCTAATGTGGAGCGATTTGTTTACTATCCCGTAATGATGCAGCCACGAGCAGCTAGCTAACGCTACATTAGCTCGCTGTTTGCTTCGTAACGTTCAATTTAGATTTATTGCCTTTTACTGATGGGTACACAGCTTCTCCACCTCTCAGTCGCTGTAACTAACATGACCCACATAATATACAACACAGAGGAAGAAGAGCCATCCACTAACACTAGTTACAGTAAATTTACTTACTGCAGTCTAACTGTTATAAAGTGTGACACAATCTTCTAATATTCAGTCCAGCTCACTACCCGTTTCATTATCATCCAATACATGTAGCTGTGACATTGCTGAGCCTCCGGTGACAGATTCATAGATAGTAAAGATAGTTACTGAAAGCAGCAGGCGAGCTAACGATGTAGCACTTCGGCTAAATGCAGTAAATGTACCGTGATCATGTAACGAGCGTGGATTAGTTCAACCTGCAGCTGATAAAACTATTCCTGTAACGTTGCAGTGGGAGTTTACCTGAGTCCCCAGCTCTGTCTGTCTATAGCTGCTGTCACTCTGCCTTTGAATGAAGTAACGTTACGGCGCCGGTGTTTATCCGCCTGTGAGACGGGAACCTTGAAGTAACAGAGCCTGAACATGTCTGAGTGAAAAGCCACAGCCTGCATGCTGCTGTTCCTGCGTTTATTGCAGGATTTCTGTATGAAAGCGGTTGTGTTTCGGATTCTGCTCGCTCATGAGTACAAGTGAGCACGCGTACGAGCACACACCTGGTTGCAATCTTAAAACCACAGCGCTAGTGGTCGCTGGAAACTCCATAATGCCCCTTTAATTACCAGTTGCCATAGGTTTCCTACAGTTAAGATTCAGAGACATGTGTTTTGACTGGAAGGATGATTTAAAGACACCTCAGCATCTACAGAAGCCAGACATGCGGGGGGGGGTTACCTGTGGGCCACCCAGATGCTTTGACACCACTACTCACTAGTGCGCATCCACCTAAACACAGCAAAATACACAAACACAATAAAACTAAGTTAAGCATGCACACCCAGCTGTCATACACACAAGCACATGCAGTAAAGGGGAAAGGGGTTCCCAAAATCCTCCATCCTGTCTGGCAGAACACTAAAAAAAAGGGAAATAATGGCTACCAAGATGAGAGAACTCACACAGCCAAAACAGGGAGAACAGCCACACCCTTAGCAGACCTTAACAGTTGGCAAAAACATTCACAGGGGCCCATCCACCTGTAACAACTCTTATAAAACAAGAATCCACATAAAAATAAGAGCACAAATAGCAGTTAATCAGGCAGGCAAAACAGCAGTGGCTATACAACCCTAAAATTACAAGAATTACAAAACTACAAGAATTTCAAGAAGAATTTCATTAGTTCAGTTATTTAACACACTACAAAAACATACCTGCTAAACACCTGACAGATGATATGTACCTCAGACAATGGAGTGATGGCGCATTCGAGACTGGTCGGATCTGGGATTTTTCCCTGTTGAACCTTTCCGACTTCAAAACGTTCCAGGTGCATGATGGTGCATGACGCCCGAAAGTGAACGAAAATCATGGGTGACTGTGACAAAGTGTGCACACAGTTGCACCCTCAGCAGTGCTTTAGGTATTAATTAAAAAGGATGGCAGTTTAACTGCAACAACTGACATAAATAGCCCATATGTTACTAGTTCTGTGTAGCTACCCTTCTGGCTATTAGTATGTAGCCCTGAAGTCAGTCAGTGTTGTAGGTTGCACTTCCTAATGTTTTGGCATTTTTAAAAATAACTTTTATGCAGAAAAGATGACTGAGATTCTTTACTGTAGCCAGCTACCATATGTGTAAAACATTTCTACATCAATATACATGAAGAACAGGTTTTACTATATGATCATATGTATTATTTTAATTCAAATACATGCAAATATATGTTTAGTTTACTTTTAGTTTATGGTTTACCATGTGTGCTTCCATGGGCACTGACATTGTCTTCTGACATCAATCAGCTGGTACTCGTGAAGTCCGGGTACCAATTTTTCTCCGAGTTCACAAGTGACGTTCCAGGATAGTTTTTCTAGTTGGAGGTCGGAAATTTCCCAGTTCCGAGTTGCCTGGAACGCAGCATAAGTAGTCAACCCAGCTCTGACGCCACCTCATTTACGGATCAGACGAGGCCCACTGCAATGTAAATCGTGTCTTCAATGGCACACTAAATACTGAACTTGCATAACTCTACTAGATAGCATCTTTTTACCTCAGGGTAATCAACCACCAATGCCTTCTCTGCAGTGAACATTAGTACAACAGGCTCTTCAGCCGACAAGGTCTAGACGACAGGTGGCTTAGAATGCCTGTGATGAAAACAAATAAAAACATGTTCACAGAAGTTTAAACATTGTCAGCCTTGACACATGACTACAAGATATACCTGCTCTTTAGCCACACAGGTGTGTGCCTGCTTCTGGAGAGACGGGGGTGGAGCTTCATTGAGAGGCTGCAACCAACCATGTCCTTACTAGGTCGAAAGCCTCCCTGTCACATCAACAAGAATTTTTTTTAGATAAAAATTTACATTTTAAATAACTCACTATTCAGAATTTTCAAAACTGACAGAAATGTAAAAACAAAGTGATAGTGAGACAACTGAATGGTCCCAGTAGTACTGATAAATAGAGGAAGTAGTTTTTGTATGACTATCCTATAATTGTCACTCACTGTGGCTCCTCTGGCACAATAATACACAGCAGTGTCTTCAGGCTGCACATTCTGTCCGTTTAGAGTCAGTCTGTTTCTGGAAGAGTCTAAGTCGATACTGAACTTGTTCTTTAATGAATCTTTGTAGTATGTGGTGGAACCAATTCTCATTCCAATCCATTCCAGTCCTTTCCCTGCAGGCTGTCTGATCCAAGCTGTCCAGTAGCTAACAGAATAAGAGACCTGACAGGTGATGGTCAGACGTTGACCTGGCTGCACAGTCACAGAGGCTGGCTGTGTCAACTGTTCGCTCTTCACACCTGTTAAAAAAATAAATTTTTTGTAACAAATTATCAAATTATACTGCAAAACAAGAAGTGCTGACTTTGACAAATCCAGAGAGACTCACATCCAGCTGCCAACAGCAGCAGCAGAGCTACAGAAAACATGGTTTATGTTGAAAGTGACGTGCTGTGAACTCCACTGACAGCCTGATTTGCATAGAATCAAACACATGAAGCATCAATGTTGGTCTAACTGGAGCCAATAGAAGAGTCTGTTGACTGGAAATCACCTCTGGTTTACATATGATGTTTTAATATCACTACACACAAAATTGTAACATTTTGAAAATGTCTCGGCATTTACAGAAATGAAACAACAGTTAACTTTGTACTGTAAACTATTAATACCTAAATATATTGTACTGATAACAATTTATTGTTAATTTGGAAATTCTTTTATAATTTCAATGATTATTACTATTAGTCTAATCCCAAATTTTTCCCAGATTTGAAAACATCCCATTCATGTGTCATTAGTAACCATTTGAAATAAACAATCATTCTTTTTTCAAATGTACGTGGAAAAGATGAAAAGGTGTGTTTTATGGTTCGTCACAATTGTGACTGTTGGGATCATGTGTTGTATCCTAAATCAACTAATTTCTCCTGTGCATTCGCCAACATTTATTCCAGACCAATTATTAAGACATTTAAAACTGTCAATGGCAGTTCTCAGCATTAAAATGCTACTGAAATGATGTAACAAATTCTATTATATATCAAAATCCCTTATACAGCAATGACAATTTGGGAGAGCTAAGATAACACAGTGTATTTCAATGTTGTAACTTTAGTGTAACTTATATTGAAACATTAATATAATGCATTATTCATTGTGCATTCAAAAACAACTGTATAGCAGTCATGTGATTCCTTCACACTGAACTTGAAGGAAACATTTAGGATAGAAGTGTCCTGTAGAATACGCATTCTAAGAGGCCTACACTAAGCAAATAAAATAAAACTGTAAGACCAAGCAGACCAAACCGCCTGAATTGACTGCAAGAAAGTCATGACTCAGTGCCACATAAATGGATACTGGAATGCTTGGAAATGTACAAGACCAACAGGACACTTAGAGCCTTCATCAAGGACTCAATGGGCTCTAGAAGCCAAATCAAAGTCGATAGCACAAGTCACCATCAAGTGCAGCTCAGCAAGATGTGATGCACTATCCCTGCTGTGGTTCTGCATAGGCCTGTCAGCCAGGTCATCACAAAGAGTGATTACAGATACCGGTTCCAAAGTGGAGAAACCATCAGTCACTTCCTCTACATAAATGTCACCAAGCTGTATTCCAGGAATGAGTGAAACCTTGACTCACTGAGCCACATTACCAGGATCTACAGCAACAATACTGGAATGTCATTCAGACTCGAAAACTGCAGTCTGGTCGTATCAAAAAGAGGGTAAATTATCAGAACTGAGGGTGTTGAAGTACCAGAAGGCAGCATTGCAGATGTTCAGGACAGCCACAAAAACCTTCCCCCAGGCAAACGGGAACCATAATGAGGCAGCAAGGAAGTCAGCCACAGCCAAATACCTAGACAGAGTAAGGCAGGACCTGAAATGTCAGCTAAATAGGAAGAAGAAGATCTGAGCCATCAACAATACGCCCTGCCAGTCATCAGATACCCTGCTGGCATAATTAACTGGCCATAGGGGGAGATAGAGGCCACTGACATGAAGACAAGAAGGCTCATCACAATGCATGGAGGGTTTCACTCCAAATCCAGCACCCTGAGACTGTTTACTAAGGGGAGTGAGGGAGGCCGAGGGCTAGTGACTGTCAAAACCATTGTCCAGGATGAAACAACAAAGATCCATGAGTACATCAGGAAGATGGCCCCCAAAGATGAAGGGCTAAGTGAATACCTCAGGCAGCAGAAACAAGAGGATGACAAGAAGGAGGAGGATAGACCATCATGGAGAAACACGCCACTGCACAGCATGTACCATCAGAAGAAGGACTGTGACCTCCAAACAGGGAGAGTGGCTCCAGCAGATTCCAGGTACAACATCAGAAGTCTCCTTCCAGAAGAATGCAGTTCTAGGAATAACTTCGAGGCCTTTGGTAGAGGACCCGAGCTTCAGGATGATACATACCACCCCATGAGGAGAGGGGGATTGCTTTTTTATATATCACGGTGCATGCCTTGACTGTGTTGTCACCTAGAGCCAACATACCCAGAACTTGACTCAAAAAAAAAACTAAAAGTAAAAAACAAGCAGATAGTACAACAAGATCTGTTAATGTGGATACCTTCCCTGTGTTATCCCACCGGTCACCGTTGCTGCCGACAAAATGTTTACTCATTCTATGACCAGATTGAAGAAAGTTCAGTAAAGGTTTGATGCAGCCATCTTTTTCTCATGGTGAAACTAAGAAGGAAACAGCTCTGGTCATGTGACAGTTTAGACTAAACATTCGATACAGCACATATTTCATTGAGACCCACTATTATTTCAGTATTTGCTTAAAATGTATTAATTACATGTTAGAACCTTATAAATGAAAAAGTTTTTAATGGTCACTATTGTGAACCATGGGATTAAAATAACACATATCATGGAAAACATTTACATATTCATTAAAATCATCAACCAAAAGGAAAAGTAAACAAAAGAGTACCAAGGACTGTATTGTCCATCGCTTTGCACATAAACAAAACAAATCTCATTATCATCTTCTCTTCATCAACATGCAAGAACACAGAACACAGCTATTAAAAATATAAATAATTTATGTATACATATTTAATATATATAAAATATCAATATATGTAAAATATATTTTAAAAGTAAACTACTTCCAGGAAGTTACTGTGTAGGATGTTGACTCTTGCAGGTTGCTAAGTATTTGTGCTTGTCTGTTGCTGGTCTGTATCACTGTATACAGTAATACACAGCTGTGTCCTCAGACCGCAGAATATTTGCTTTTATAGTCACTGTTCCAGCAGAAGAGTCTCAGCTGTAGCTGAACTTGTTCTTTAGAGCATTATTTTGAGTTAGGCTACCTCCTCCCCACATGTAAAAAATCCAGTCCATTGGTTTTCCTTCACACTGTCTGATCCAACCTGTTGCATAGCTGTCATCAGGCAAAGAATAACCAGAGACCTGACAGGTGATGGACAAAGACTGTCCAGGCTGCACAACCATTTTGTCCGGCTGGATGAGATCAATACTGTTCACACCTGTGAAAACAGAAATCAACATTATCTATATCATTCATCTTACAATTCAGTGTTTCTAATGTGTTTGTTAGTGTGAATCCACTGAAAGCTCCTCACAGGATCCAGCTGCCAGCAGCAGTATCAGAGCTGATGGCAGCTCTCATACAACATGTTGATGTTAAAGCTGAACTGATGTGAACTCTTCTGTCCTCTCACTGACACACACACACTTCACCTCCTTATGACTAACTTTTATTTGCATACTGTTGAATAATCGTTTCAATTATTATCATTTAAATTAGTTGTTAAGGTGTAAACAGTGTTTCTTCTCAATTGAATTGACTAGTGTTTTGAAAGAGCTTATATGAGCTGTCTGTGTCCATTTTTTGAAAATGATATTGTTTTTTTTTTCAGCACACCTGTGTGTCTGGTTTGTATGTGTGTGATTAATATTTTTGAAAGATTTTAATTTGGATTTGAAACCTAATGGCAAAGTTGGATGAATGCCCAGACTTACCAATGCAGTTCAAAAATTAGTATAGTCTGCCATGATATGATTCATCATAAATATGTTTAAGTGTTTTAAAACAAAGTTTTCACTCTGGTTGAATTATGTTATGTAATTACAGTAAAGTTGTCTTCTCATAAATTCAGGTGTTACTGTGAGTCATTATAAACTGACCCAACACACTGACAAATATATATATGCATCTATGAGGTGTGTTTCAATGTTAGTTTGCCATCCTTTAATGGTAAATCTATCAGAGATCAGTGTTGGAAGGAAGGAATGAAAGAAGGAATGGCTTTCCTTTAAGAGCCCAGGAAGTGAGAGTTTGTCTCTTTTCAGAATCACTTATTCAGTTTTCATCTCAATATCTCACACAAGAAAGAATAGCAACTCTTTCAAGCTGTTTATCATGAAATGAACACATAACGCTGCAGTCACTGCTGATCCAGAATTTAAAATGTTTTAATAGCGTTGTGATGTGAGTATTAAAGTCAAATTCAGTCCAGGCTTTGAGTGTCAGTCAGTTAAGATCAATGACATCAGCAGACATAAGAGTCTCCTTATAGTGAAAGAGAGAGAAACCTGACCCTGACTTCCCTCTAGTGTTTGTAAATAGGAACTGCAACATTGTTATTGTGAGATGCCAAATAACTTAAATGAATTAATTTGACTGAAATCTGTACATGTAGTATTTCTTTTATTCAAACTTGGAAAATGATGTCATTGGCTGTTTTGTGGTGAAGTGATTAATACATTAAGTAATTTTTATGTATGTGATTATTGTTGTTGGTTTATGATGATCTTTCCCAGGGCCAGAATTCCAGATTTAATTACACCAACAAAAGTGTGAAAATAAAAACAGAAGTCTTTCTAAGGATCTGTCAGCACAGTAATGATGAGATCTGTAGGTTTTTGTACAGGTGCTTAACCAGCTCCAGTCACTGTGGCTCTCGAGCACAATAATAAACAGCAGAATCTTCAGTCTTCAGACTGTTCATCTGCAGATACAGCTGCTCTTTGCTGTTGTCTCTGGAGATGGTAAACCGGCCTTGAACTGACTGAGAGTAGTATTTGCCGCTACTGTCACTATTGATTAAAGCAACCCACTCCAGTCCTTTTCCAGGAGCCTGTCTTATCCAGGCCATATAGTAGCTGCTGAATGAAATTCCAGAGGTTGTAAAAGTCAATCTGTGGGATTCTCCAGGCCTTTTAACCGCTGGTTCAGATTCTGTCAAAGTCTGACCATCAACACCTGTTAGGACAAACAAGAAAATAGTCACTTTCTGTAAGTTGACAAATGTATGAAGACAGATTTAACTGAAAATCAGTGGGAATCTTCACCTGCCCAGCAGACAGTTAAAAGCAGCAGTCCTGTCCTATAGTCCATCATGTTAAACTGTGTGTCCACTGTTCTCTGTCATCCTCTCTGCAGTCAGATAAGTAGAGGTGGAAGACATCTGAGTTTTGCATTGACTCCTCCTCACAGAGAGTATGCGGCTGTGTTAAGCCTGGTATTCAGTTTTTGTTTGGTGAAAATGGAAAATGAATGATCCTTCTCGTCCAGTCTTATCTGCGGTTGGCTCCAGCCCACGCAATCAACATTAAGGTTTTCGTTCCACTTAGACAAACCAAAGTAATGTATTGATTTTTTGAGGTCTTTGCCACTTTCTCTTGCAGGGCGTTTCAATGTGATGAAAAATTGTTTAAAAAATATTCCAAGTAAGCATTTGTTGATATTTTGGATATGGAAGACTTCTGAGTTTTGCATTGACTCTTCCTCACAGGATGAATGTTATTAATATACATGAGTCATTCCTCCAAAAGTCCCGCTCTCATGTTTGAGTATAAGTTGTGAAATAGGTTGATAATTGTAATTCATTCTTTATTTTGGGAAACCACACACATGACTTACCAGTGATTGTAACATCAGAATTTAAATTGAGAAAACAGTTCCTGTTAAATTAAATTATTAAGATCATTTATAAAATCTGAGAAGTTTGTTTCTCTCTGTACCAGTGAACTGGTGTTGAAGTCATGGTTTGAGGGCTCCTCCTCTGGTGGCTTCATGTTACAAGTGTTTAGGCATTAAGGGGTCACTCTGTCGATATTGAACTTCTTCTTTAGTGAATCTTTGTAATATTTGGTGTGTCTGACGCATCCATTTCCAACTACTCCAGTCCTTTTACCTGTCTGATACAAGCTGTCCAGTAGCATAACCTGACAGCATCCAGCAGCAGCAGCAGAGCTACAGAGAACATGGTTAGTAAGGTGGTTGGTTGGTCACGCCAATCGTAACCTTGATAGCGTAACCTATCAAGGTTATAGGACTGTTGCTATTGTTACTGTTATTATTATTAATAATATTACAATTATTATCATTAACACTACTATAAATATCTGTACCATTTTTCATTCAGTCTATAGCAACATTATCTTGTGTGAATACTGTTCAAGGTCAAGGTCAAATTTATTTATATAGCACATTTACAAACAGTCACTACTGCCCCAAAGTGCTGTACAGGTACAGAGAGCAGCATACAATAAAAACATAATAAATAACCAAATAAAACCCTTATAAAACAGAATATTCCAAAAACAATAAAAACAGACAACAGATAAAAACTATCTTAAAAAACAATACTGATAAAAATGTCGAAAATGACACAGCTCAGCTTGTGTTAAAAGCCAGTGCAAAAAGATGTGTTTTTAAAAGTGATTTACAACTCTCCATAGAGGTAGCTGCTCTAATATTGAGAGGAAGAGAGTTCCAGAGCTTGGGGCCTGCTACTGAAAATTCAGCCCGCCTCCCTCCCCTCTCTCTCTCTCTCTCTCCCTCAAACCAACCGGTCGAGGCAGATGGCCGCCCACCCTGAGCCATGGTTCTACTCGAGGTTTCTGCCTCTTAAAAGGAAGCTTTTCTTTGCCTGTGTCGCCTAGTGCTTGCTCTTGGTGAGAATGGTTGGATTTCTGTAACTAACATCACAGAGTGCACTTTTATGTGAGAGATTTTATGTGCTGTGAGATAACTGTTGTTGTGATTTGGCGCTATAAAAATAAAACTTAATTGAATTAAATTTATAGCAGACTGTGAGGAAGAGACAGGAGAAGTTGTGGCTGCCTGAGAGAAGAAGGATAAGGCAGAATAGTCTTAACAAAACGTGGCTACCTAAACTAGAAAGAATTAATCTGAAAAACAATGTCCAGAAGAAAACACACAGCAATCTGTAAATCCAGCAGTGCAGCCTGGAACCATGTTAAACTTTTATTGCCACTTAGAAAGAAAGCATGAAGTGACTTAACAAAGCTAGCAAGCTTACCTATCTATATACTGTATGTCTTAGGGCTGTAGTTTCAGTTATTTGCCAGCTATTTGCCACTCCAGCTAGGTGCACAACCTAATTTAGTTATATTAAGGAAAATAGGTAATGCAGTGACTGAGGGGACAGGGCATGTGGTGATAACTTGTTCCTAAGTTACATTTTGATTGGGAAACAATGATGAGACAGTCCACATGCAGCTATGTAGCTAATGTGTAAGTTTAGTTACATCAACCTTAGCTAATGTCAGCTGCATACAGCTCCTGACATTAAAGTTATGTGCTGTGGTACTGCTTCCTCATTTGAGTGAAAGAGCTAGCCTAGAGATGTGACAGCAGAGAGTCAACACAGTAATGCACCTCCACTTCTATGAAAAATATATATATTAAACAGGTTTCCCTGCATGGCCATAGGCACAGAGTGCTAATTTTGAATACATACATAATACATAGTTGCTTATCAAATATGAAGGATCAAATGTAGAAGACAAGAGTCAAACAGCAAATCTAACGCTTAGTAGGTTAGGTAGATGGTATAACATGTTAAAGTAGAGTTGAATAAAGGTTTGTTTACTTGTCAAACTTGTGGTGGTCGATAAACGTAATTATACGTCCTGCTGGCAAACATCACGCTAATTATTGTCATTGGCTGAAAAGAGGTTTATTGTTGATCATTTAGCCTAACCTTACAGGTTTATTTAGGCTAGTTATAACATTACACTGGTTTGAGAGTCTGCAGGGTATGTTGACAGGGTGACTAGATGAGAATGGGTGAAATTCGGACGGGCGGGGTGGCTACCGGTAGTAACCGTAGTAACCTGTCTGTTATTAGGAAAACCACAGCTGTGTATATGTAGGTAAGTCATGATCTTTTACCTAATGTTTATATTTATTTTATTCATGTCATCACTGCAGTGTCACATCTGTCTGCTAACGCTGAAGTGTCAGATCTCTCCGCCGCGTCGCGTGGCTGCCTGTCATTGATTGCATTGCACATTATGGTTGTGCTCTGTAAGTTAAAAACAGGTTTGTTGTTTTGAGAGTCTGGGGATGTGTTGACTTACAGTAGTTAATAAGCTGTCATAAACTGCATTGCACATTACATGGTTGTGCTCTGTAAGTTAAAACAGATTACAGCTTTAGTGTTGACCATGTAACTTTACTGTATTATTTAGTTAACTTTACACTGGGTTTGAAAATCAACAGGGTTTGTTGACTTACAGTAGTTTATAAGCATTAATTGTAGACGCATTGTACATTAGGCTACATGGTTGTGCTCTGTAAGTTAAAAACAGGTTACAGGTTTATTGTTGATTATGCAACGTTACAGTTCTATTGATTTACAGTATTTAATAAGCTGTAATTAATTGCATTGCACATTACATGGTTGTGCTCTGTAAATGAAAAACAGGTTAACAGCATTCCTTATAGCTATGAAGTTTTGTTAGCAACCTGGATTGAACGTAGCAGGTGATACAACATTTGTAATAACCACGAGAGACTTGAGACTTGACTTGGACTGTTGCTCAGAGACCTCAATGTCACTGATTTCCATTTGCAATAGTTCAGATTTGTAACTACACCTTGACTTAATTTTGTACACGTGCATATGAATGCATGTTCAAGTGCGACGCAGTTATATTTTCTGAGCAACAGTTTATAAACACGATTGCTCGTTGCTGTTTATCAAATGTAATATATAGTTGTGTTTCACTCTAACATCAGAGACAAAGTCTGGCAAACAACCACGACACAGACAGACTGAGAGATGCGCTACCCAGTTCAGTTAGCAAGACAGACAGATGAGAGATTTACTGCTGCTGCAAATTAACCAACATTACTGATATAAGAGATCTAAGTTTGAGGAGGAGTGAACAGTTTACCTGACTGCTGTTCCTGCAGTTCACCTTCATTGAGTTGTTCTCTTATTGTGCTCAGAAGCATGATTACCTCTTCATCCTTTCTTTAAAATGAAAACATTGACACCTGGTTTCACTTTTGACAAGAGCTTAATATGTGGGGCCTTACGGAACGTGCATAGTGAGCGTATAGGACGGTCTGGCTCTGGTCTCAACCCCTTGCCGTCTTGGTCTTGTCTTGGTCTCGATAATCTCTGGTCTTTGTCATGACTTGGTCTCAGCTTGGGTGGTCTTGACTATAACACTAAATACAGTTGCTATTTGCTGTTATCTCTGGAGAAGGTAAACCTTCTCTGACTGAGAATAGCCTAGTATTTGTTGCTACTACTCCAACTGATAATTGTAAACCACTCCAGTCGCTTTCCAGCAGCCTGTTTAATCAAAGCATTCTAATGGCCAAACGCTGAATATATGCATGTCAGTCTGTGGGATTCTCCAGACATTTAACCACTGACTGTCTGTTTTTGACCCTTTGTAACCTTTGCATGTTGATTGAAACTATACAAAAATGAAGAAAGAAACCACAACAGCAGCTGTTGCTTTCATAGTTTGCACCTGGGTGTTTTTAGAGTCACTGTCATTCTCTCCTTAGTCTCATCTGACTTCATCTTCTGATGCCAAATGTAGGTCTTTGCAAACAAATATTCTGAGGAGTTTTTGTAAAGCCTCTCCCCACATGGAAAGAAGCTATATAAACATATATGTTTTACTATAGGTTTTGATATATGTTTTTAATATATGTGACATATATAAAATTGGCCGTTTTCCTATATTCTATGTACATATATGCACATATATATACATATATGTACATATATATGCACATATATGCATGTACCTATATAGGTACATATATACACGTATATATGTACACATATATGTACATATATATGCACATATATGTTTACCTATATATGAGTAAAATTATTAAAATCCATAGCCTTGTAAATTTTACATTTATTAATTTAGCTGATGCTTTTATCCAGAGCGACTTACAATTGCTATACATATCAGAGGTCGCACGCCTCTGGAGCAACGACGGGTTGAGTGTCTTGCTCAGGGACACAATGGTGGATGGGTCACAGTGGGGATCGAACCCAGGTCTCTCACACCAAAGACAGATGTCTTATCCATTGCGCTTATCACCCCCACAAGGATCAATGTTTCAGTAAAACGTGTACACATCATAGCTTTCCATCTCCTCTCACTTAATTGACATTGGTCAAATTCCATAACATGCCAATTACATGTGATACCAATTTCACGTGTTCGCACATACGTAAGTCATTGAATAATTTTTTAGTTAGTTCGTAGTTATTGCTTTGATAATAGAAAATATGAGATATGCATCATGTATGACAGTTGCCAAAGTGAGATATGAGCTACAAAATGACCAGATCCTGCCATGAGCTATACAGGAGACATATCTTGTATGCGCATATAGGGCTTATATGTGGATATAAAGAAGCAATAGCTGAAACCTATATGGCCTGTATATGCACATATATGCAGCATATATATTATCATATATGTGCACATATGCTGTATATATGCAGCATATATGTGTACATATAAACTGCATATAGGTTTCATATATGTACATATATACTCATATAGGTTCTTTCCATGTGGGTCTGCTTCCTTTTACCAGTGTGTGCCTTTGGCACAGTAATACACAGAAGA
Source organism: Lepomis macrochirus (assembly GCA_024633595.2). Lineage (NCBI taxonomy): Eukaryota > Metazoa > Chordata > Actinopteri > Centrarchiformes > Centrarchidae > Lepomis > Lepomis macrochirus. Next base: position 31,890,159 of record JALXJV020000007.1, on the reverse strand, counting down.
GTCCTCTGGCTTTAAGTTGGACAGTCTCAGATGCACCATGCTGTTGCTATCATCTCTACTGATTTCTATTCGTTCTTGCACACTGCTGGTATAAGTGTTACTACTGGCATCGGAGTAGCCTCTCCCTATCCATTCCAGTGTTTTTCCTGCAGGTTGTCTTATCCAGTGCATAACACAGCAGGTAAATGTGAATCCAGATCCTCTGCAGGAGAGACTGACAGTCTCCCCAGGCTTCTTCACTACTAAACTGGAAGGAATGGACTCCATACTCTGACCTGCACAACCTGATGAGATGAAAGGAGAGAGGAACCACAGAAGAAAGTGAGATAGTCATCTGGGAAGTTTTCTGGGATCACTGACTGACCATCAGTCGATGTTGTCTGATTAAAGTTGAAATAGCAGGAGAATTCACAGTTGATCATCCTGAGGCTGAAGATGTGACCTCTGATGCTCCACCCAAAGTACAAGAGCAGTCAGCAGGACAGAAGTACACTGCACAGACTAAAGATTTGCATCAGGATATCAAGGAGAGGGAGGGGCTCATGTACAGGCACTTTAGATTTATTGTATCATTTATTTTTTATTCATGTTTTTCTGTAGCTGATTGCCAAACATATAGGACAAAATATCACATCAGAAAACAGACTTTTTCAGACAGAACATTAACTTTTTCATTTCTGATATACCTTGAAAAAAGATTATTGAATCATAAAAATGAAGGATGTGGTAACAAACAGTGTATAAAGTGATCTGGTAATAACTGAAAGATCAATTGATTTGTTAATTTACATGTTTGTAAATTTCTAATACTAATACTGCAGTTGGTTGGCTTTTAAACGTTGAAAGGTTTCAGTTCTTAAAAAAAGGAAATATTTAGAAACTGAAACGTGTGTGACCTGTGCAAAAAAACTAACAGCTGTAACGCATGTGAAAGGTCTGCTGGTTTGTCTGTCAAATGATGTATATGCAAGGGCTCTATGTATCATGACTAAATCTAAGATTAGAAGTTTGAAACCACTGAAATATAAATGCTGTTTATTTTTCAGCTACTTCTTCTTTTAGGAGTTGTTTTGTTAAGCTCTGTGGAACAAGCAAGATTCAGATTTAGTAACATGATTTCTACATTCTCTGCTTAGAAAAGTTTTTTTCTAAATAAACATTCGTGTTTCTTACAAAGTGTTCAGTGTAACTGTACTGAATCATTGTCTTGGAGTACTTGAAATAATGATATTAGTTATATGTGATAAATGCAGTAAAGATGAGTCCTGTAGGATTTTGTACCGCTGTTCAAGTCTCTGAGTCTCGAGCACAATAATAAACAGCAGAATCTTCAGTCTTGAGACTGTTCATGTGCAGATACACCTGCTGTCTGCTGTTGTCTCTGGAGATGGTAAACTGTGTTCACTGTTCTCTGTCATCCTCTCTGCAGTCAGATAAGTAGAGTAGTAGTAGAGTTTTACATTGACTCCTCCTCACAGGGAGGAGAGAGCTGATCTACAGTGTTTGGTGAGTGTACAGTATATTAATGTTAGGTAACATGGAAAGGATTCAAATGCAGACACAGGATAAGTAACAATGTACAGGTTTGGTTTATTTTGTGTTCGGGGTAGATCAGAGGTTCTGAGACTGGGAGATTTCCGGACTTGGAGGTGAACCAACAGGGAGTACTGGGGAGAGTTCAGGGCAGTCAGGCAGGCTGGCAGACTGAGAGTCACTGGCTGGTGACTAGGGGATGGGCAGGCAGACAGCAACTCCGCACACAGGAAAACTGTGGCAGATGAAGTAACAAAGCATTAGACTCGATCACAAAAATGTACTCACAAAAACTGCAGCGTTTGGCCGGGGCAATGTACCACTGAAGGTAAACTGACTGAACTGGCTGAAGAGTGGAGGTTGAACCAGGGCTTTATCACTGCAGGGTTGATTGTAGATGCATCGCAGGTGCGGAGTGCTGCAGGTGGGGGAAGAGCCAGGTCTGGACACGCCCACACACACAGAGAGACAGACACGACTAACAAAGACAGGAGGGAAGGGGGAAAAACAACTGGAACACAGGGAAAAGGGTTGAGGGTGAAACCAACTCATGACAATTAATGCTTGTAAAATATTAACATAAACTTCAAATCCACAATCAACATTATCAAGCATATTTGTGATCCACAGGGCTGCACTGGGATAATAATTCAGACTGGGAATCTAATGTTAGCCCAGGCCAGTTTCACACTGACTACACCTCACAGTGTGGAAATGGATTTGGATTTGGTTTGGATCTCAGTTACTGTTTGGTGAAACTGGAGAATGAATGTTTATTTTCATGAGTCATTCCTCCAAGAGTCCCTCTTTCAGTGTAATTTGTGTAATATGTTGGCAGACACATTTTTAAATTAGTGGCTTCATTATAAGAGTCTGTATCATTTGAAGACTTTGGCATCAGTTAACCTATGTTTCAAATTTGCACACTTCTAGCATGCAGGTGCTTAAAAAGGCTCACTATTTTACTTTTATGTTAGGACTTGTGTGTTTGACATTTGTCTTTGCACTAAAATTTTGTGTACTGCTCTTATTACATGCTAGTGTCTCCCCAGTAACAAATTAAGTATCTAGATTATATGTCTGTCAGTCAGCCATTGAACTAAACATAACTCATATTAGGGTTGTGTTTAGGGTTACACAGATTCATCACATTTATACGGAGATTTGTTTATGAAATGGATTTTTTTTTTCATTTTATGTCATGATCCTGACTGTGTGTCCGGTTGGGGACTCTGGGTTTTAGTTTCTTGTCTGTAGTCTTGGTTCTTGTTCATTATTTTGGTATGTTGGGTTTTGGGGTTCTGTCTTGTCTAGTGTTTTGTAACCTGTGTGTTTCCCCAGTGATCCCTCTGCATGTCTGTCTCTGTTTTTCTTCTGCTCTCTCTCTCCCTGCTTGTGCCTTGTTACCCTGATTCCTGTCACCTGTGTTGCTCCCACCCTGCTCTTTAGTCCCTGTATATATACCTGGTGTTTCTGTCTTGTCCTTGTCGGATCATTGTTCTTGTGCTTGTGCTTTGTGCCTTCTGTAACTCGCCGTTTGTGGATACCCTGTGTTCTCTGCCTTCCCTGTTCTATCGTGTTCTGGATTTTGGATTTTGGTTCTTTTTGGATTTGGATTTGGTTTTCACTTTGGACTTTGTTTTGGACTTGGTTATCAGCCACTCACCTGTAAGTGTGCTCGATTTTTGTTTGTTAATAAACTTTTGAACTGTACCTGCCGGCTTTGTGTCCTGCATTTGGGTCCTCAACCTGCTCTGCCCTGCACCACACGCCATAAAAGCGTGACATTTTACTTCTTTATATGTTTTTAGTTTGCAAATTAATTTAACATTCTGCTTTTATTAACTGACAGTCATAAATGTAAAATAAAGTGATACTAAGTGATCACGTTATACTGCAAAAGAAGAAGTGCTGACTTTGACAAATCCAGAGAGACTCACATCCAGCTGCCAACAGCAGCAGCAGAGCTACAGAAAACATGGTTTATGTTGAAAGTGACGTTCTGTGAACTCAACTGACAGCCTGATGGGAAGTTTTATAGCTGAGTAACAAGGAAGGTCACTGAGTTTGCATAGAATCACATGAAGCATCAATGTTGGTCTAAACCAAGAGAAGAGTCTGTTGGCTGTTATTATATCAGCAGAGTGAAAACATGCCTGGAAATCACCTCTGCTTTACATATGAACTTTGCTTTTAGACAGAACTAATAATACCTACAGGTATTGACAACAATTCAATATTAAAACATTATGTGCATCATCATGTGACTGCATCAAAGACAAGGACCATTATTAATTAATTATAATTTTAAATATGAATATCTACATGAATCATGGATAATGGACAACATATTTATTAAAATCAGCAAACAAAGAGCAACCACCAAGAATGTTGCTTTCTATAAGCCATGTTTACAGTGTGTTCTGTATGTTTTGAAATGATTAAAACTCACTTAAAATATGATGTCAGCTGTCTTCCTGTGATAATTTATTTCTTGCCTGCACCTCCTACATCTCATTGATGATTAACTCTAAGTATTTAAGCACAGCATTTTATTTATGACCTTTTTGCTCACTTATTGTATTTATTGTATTTGCTGCAAACAGAAATGCAGTGACAGCAGCCAGGATCATGTAAATAGTAGGAAAACAGCTGCTCAGGATGAGAAATGCAAAGAACTTAACCTTAATTCTTAACCTTGGATGAAAATGATGGTAGTTAATGAATGTATATGTTAGTTTTTATAATGATCGCCACATTTTACCTTTAGGTGTTGCTCTGTCAGAAACAAAAAACCTGTCTTAATCAAATTTCATGCAATGTGGTTTATCTTTTTTTATATTATTCACATCATCGCCAAATAAAATATATATGTAAAAAAAACATTTGTAGGGAGAGAATATAAAGCTTTTCTTTATATTTGTATACAAATAACATTATTGCTGTTTAATTGCATCATATTGTCAATAGTCTCTCCACATCTTTTCATCCAGTAGTCACTGAATGTGAATCCAGAGGCTGTACAGGTCAATTTGTGGGATTCTCCAGGCCTTTTAACCACTGGTTCAGATTCAGAGTCTGACCATCAACACCTGTCAAGAGAATAAAAGACACGAAAGGAAATAAGCTGGTAACACAGATATAATCTATGTAAAAGATCAGTGAAAATCTTCACCTGCCCAGCAGACAGTTAAAAGCAGCAGTCCTGTCCTATAGTCCATCATGTTAAACTGTGTGTCCACTGTTCTCTGTCATCCTGTCTGCTGTCAGATAAGTAGAGGTGAAAGACAAGTTTTGCATTGACTCCTCCTCACAGGGAGGAACTGGATTTGATTTGGATGTTCCAGTGTATTTGTGCCATAGACCACAGATTGAAAAAACACATTATTTAAGTTTTTTATTAAGCATCATTCATTATCAAGACTTTGACAATAATTTATCAATTAACTTTCGAGAGGCATGCTCTGACCAAGATGTCTGGGTATTACAATTTGGCCTTTATCAAAGTCGCTCAAATCCTCATGCTTGATCTTTTCTTCTTGCACCTGACACTTCAACCTTGAATACAAAATGTTCACTTGCTACCTAATGTACCCCACCGACAGGTGCCATGCTAACGAGATAATCAGTGTCATGTTATGGCTGATCGGTATATTTTATTATAATTATGATTATGAAGTGTAATTATTATTATTATTATTAGTAGTAGTAGTAGTAGTAGCAGTAGTAGTAGTAGTAGGAGTAATGTTATTGTTGTTGTTGGTATTATATTCCTTTTACTTTTTCATTCATGTCTGTTTCTCTCTGTAACAGTGAACTGGTGTTGAAGTCATTAGTGGTCTGAGGGCTCCTCCTCTGGAGGCTTCATGTTACAAGTGTTCAGGCACTGAGGGGTTTTTGTTCAGGTCTACTGATGGTTTGTGTTATTGTGGATCTCTGGCACAGTAATACACAGCAGTGTCTTCAGGCTGCACATTCTGTCCGTTTAGAGTCACTCTGTTGCTGGAAGAGTCTAAGTCGATACTGAACTTGTTCTTCAGTGAATCTTTGTAATATGTTGTACGTCCAACACGTGCACTTCCAGTCCACTTCAGTCCTTTTACTGCAGGCTGTCTGATCCAAGCTGTGATGCGTGGCTAAGAGAATAAGAGACCTGAAAGGTGATGGTCAGACGTTGACCTGGCTGCACAGTCACAGAGGCTGGCTGTGTCAACTGTTCACACTTCACACCTGTGAAAAAAGGAAATGTTCAAGTGGTCAAGTTATACTGCAAAAGAAGAACTGCTGATTTTGACAAATCCAGAGAGACTCACATCTAGCTGCCAACAGCAGCAGCAGAGCTACAGAAAACATGGTTTATGTTGAAAGTGACGTGCTGTGAACTCCACTGACAGCCTGATGGGAAGTTTTTATAGCTGAGAAACAAGGAAGGTCACTGAGTTTGCATAGAATCAAACATAAGCATTGTTGGTCTAACTGGAGCCAATAGAAGAGTCTGTTGACTGTTATTATATCTGCAGAGTGAAAACATGCCTGGAAATCACCTCTCCTTTATATATAATGTTAATTTATTGCACATTATTTCATTATTACTATTCATAAGTGAATATTACTGCCCTCTAGTGATTTTATTTCAGAAACTGCAACAAATTATTTTCACTTTCATACTATCATTCACTTTAGATTCCACATAATTTAATTTCAGCAACCAGATTGTTGTGCTGTCTTTGGCAGTTTTATGAACAAGTGTTCTTCACTGTGTGTTTTTTATGTGTTTAATGTTTGGTACAAACATTTTTTAGGACTTTGTATAATGCATTATGTAACGTAAAATATATAATGTAAAACAATAAATACAAAATATAAACAATAATATATAGAATAAAATCATGTAATATGAATGCTAAGAAAAGTCATGCATCAGCCTGAAAGATGAGTACTGTAGGTTTTTGTACAGCTGCTCAACCAACTCCAGTCACTGTGAGTATCGAGCACAATAATAAACAGCAGAATCTTCAGTCTTCAGACTGTTCATCTGCAGATACACCTGCTGTCTGCTGTTGTCTCTGGAGATGGTAAACCGGCCTTGAACTGACTGAGAGTAGTATTTGCTGCTACCATCACGATATACCCATGCAACCCACTCCAGTCCTTTTCCAGGAGCCTGCCTGACCCAGTTCATCCAGTAGCTGCTGAATGTGAATCCAGAGGCTGTACAGGTCAATTTGTGGGATTCTCCAGGCCTTTTAACCGCTGGTTCAGATTCTGTCAGAGTCTGACCATCAACACCTGTGAAGAGGATAAAAAAACCAAAGGAAATAAGCTGGTAACACAGATATAATCTATGTAAAAGATCAGATAATATCTTCACCTGCCCAGCAGACAGTTAAAAGCAGCAGTCCTGTCCTATAGTCCATCATGTTAAACTGTGTGTCCACTGTTCTCTGTCATCCTCTCTGCAGTCAGATAAGTAGAGGTGGAAGACATCTGAGTTTTGCATTGACTCCTCCTCACAGGGAAGAGAAAACTGTATTGGAAGATATGCACTGAAAACTGGGGAATTAATGTCCAAGAGTCAACACTCCAAGAAAAGCTGTTATGACATCTGTCTATGTTTTAATTTGCGTGGGCTCAGAAAAAGCTTCTATTTTCAGGCCACTTCTCTGACCTCTGCATATCCTCAGCTTCGTCTAGCACATTGTCTTGTCGAACTGTGAATACTTTTTTCCTCCCTGTACATGTGCATATTTGCATTTATGACAATGTTAATTTTTACTGTATATACTGAAAAATATTAATAATATTTTTTCTAGATATAAATGTACCTTTAAAGTACCTTTTTCCGGCAACAACTGAGTTCCCACGGGACTTCAGCGCGAGACTATAGCCAGCCGTCAACATTATTTAGGTGAATTTAAACAATGGCTAAGTTGCTAAACGCATCTTGCTGTCATGTAAGAGCCCTGTTCATGTTGGACAGACATTTTAATTGTATTTTGCATCTGTTAAGAGGCACAAAGACAATCTTTATGTAAATGCCCCTATAACTGCCGTTTTAGCTACGTGGGAGCTCTGGGCATTAGCTGTAGCAGCTCCATGTTGCAAGGACCAATCCAGTTCGGTTTTTTTTCTATAGTACTCAGATTAAGATTAACTTAAAAATTGCCCAGAGTTCTCCTTTAATTGTCTATTGTCTATTGGTTTTTGTGTAGGAAAATTTTCATAAAAAATGTTGCAAATCATGTGAAACGCTCTACCTTTTGTTTATTTTTACCAAAATGCACATTTTTGTATCACATGCATGATATCAATCAATGACATGATAAAGATACATGGAAACCGTTTCACCACTCTAATACAGCATTGCGTAAAACATTGCTTTAACGGACAAACAACAAAAATGTATTTTTTTCCTCTTTAAAATAAAGAATGATATTTTGTTTGTGTAGGTTGGAACTTTAATATTCAATCTATCACTACTCAGTATTTCCATCAGTGACAGTATTATTTATTTATGGTTTATTTTTATTAGAAACAGACACATCTAACATAGATAAACTGAAAACAGGTGTACCATAGTGTTTTAGCAGTTGCTAATTTGCAACACCTGTCCCTAGAAGAGCTTTTAAAGAAATATTAACATTACGAGAAACATTAAAACAGATGAAAGATAAAACATAATACAATACGATACATTACAGTATAAGACAAGATAAAATGAGAAATAACAAGGATTTGGCCTCTGTTTTAAGTGCTGAAGTGTGCAGCAGTTTTCAAGTGTTTAGGTAGCAAGTTCCAACACTTTGCTTCTTTCACAGAAAAGGCTCTCTGAGCAAAAGAAGTTTTGCAAAATGAAACTTTAAAATTGCCACTTGAAAGTGCTCAAGTGGGCTGAAGAGCAAGTCCATTTAAACATTTCATTACTTGATATATTCAACTTCATATTTTTAGGTGACATTTACTTTTGGTTTTATTAGACTTTTAATTGCTTCCAAATTATATTACCATTTCCTTTTGCTTTTTATAAAACTTGAATATAATAATTTGTTTTTGAGAGTAACAATCAGTGTTGTGGAAAAATATTGCCAATAGTGGTGATAAATAGAGGAAGTAGTTTTTGTACAGCTCTCCTGCTGTTGTCTCTCACTGTGTCTGTCTGGCACAGTAATACACAGCAGTGTCTTCAGGCTGCACATTCTGTCCGTTTAGAGTCACTGTTTTGCTGGAAGAATCTAAGTCGATACTGAACTTGTTCTTTAGAGAATCTTTGAAGTGAGAGTCTCCTGTATATCTCATTCCAATCCACTCCAGTCCTTTCCCTGCTGGCTGTCTGATCCAAGCTGTGTAGTAGCTGCTAAGAGAATAAGAAACCTGACAGGTGATGGTCAGACGTTGACCTGGCTGCACAGTCACAGAGGCTGGCTGTGTCAACTGTTCACACTCCACACCTGTGAAAAAAAGAAAATGTTTTGTAACAAATTAAGTTACACTGCAAAAGAAGAACTGCTGACTTTGACAAATCCAGAGAGACTCACATCCAGCTGCCAACAGCAGCAGCAGAGCTACAGAAAACATGGTTTATGTTGAAAGTGACGTGCTGTGAACTCCACTGACAGCCTGATGGGAAGTTTTTTATAGCTGAGTAACAAGCTGAGTTTGCATAGAATCAAACATATGAAGTATTGTTGGTCTAACTGGAGCCAATAGAAGAGTCTGTTGACTGTTATTATATCTATAGAGTGAAAACATGCCTGGAAATCACCTCTGCTTTACATATGATATTTCAATTTCACATTCTTATTATTTCATTATAAATATTCAAAGTGAATATTATCATGAATCATGGATAATGGAAAACATATTAATTAAAATTGACTTGTATCTGGTGTTTAGCATGTTTAAAATGATTAAAACACACTTTAAATATGATGCATCTGTTTTCCTCAGATCATTTATGTACTATAAGCACCTCCTAAATCACAAATAATAACTAACTTCAAAATTATGAGCAAAGGTTTTTGAAATTGCAGCATTTATTTATTCATTTATTTGCTCACTTACTGTATTTGTTGCAAACAGAAATACAGTGACAGCAACCAGGATCATTCAAATTGTATAAATAACTTAAGTCTGATGCTGCTGTTTTAAAGGTTTGCATAAAAGACCTGATGATGATGAACGATTTCAGTTTTTGCGGATGTCCGAAGACACAGACATATAGAATAAATAACTCAGCACCAAACCTGAGTGACTAAATGTAAAAAACTAAATACTTTTTTCTCAGATGAAAACTAAAGTAGTACACACATTTTTAAGCCATTTATAAGCACTTTGAGATTATCACTAAATTTTAACGTCTAATTATATCAGAAAAAGACTTAATCAAATATCATGTGATTAATTGTTGAGACTTGAAAATGCTGTTTTGCTTTTCTGTTCAAATTGTGTGGAATGAAGTACACACGACTGTTCTTTAGGATAGAAAAGTATCAACTATCACAGTATCCAGTGTACATGAGCAGCAGGAGAGTTAAGCTTTAGTTCAGTCCAGGGTTCAAGTGTCAGTCAGTTAAGATCAATGAGTACACCAGATTGGAGTGTCTCCTTTTAGAAACAGAGGAGAGATAAACCTGACACTGACTGCCCTCTAGTGATTTTATAAAATAAACATCTCTAACTCTCACTCTCATATTATGACTCACTTTAGATTCTATATAATTTACGGACAATATTGTGTTTTAATCTTAGACTGTATATAAAAAGGGTTTTAATATGTAGACATGTTTAGTATTTGTAGTTAATAATAGCAACCGGACTGCAGGGCAGACATTCGGCCTTTATTGTGTTTGTTTTATTGTGTTTTTATTTAATTTGTTTAATGCTCAGTAATAATGTTTCTCGGGAACAGTTTAAACAACTTTCTATTATTTGAAAAAATATATGTAACGTAGAATATGGAATAGAAAAAATAAATAAACATAATAAAAAATAATCAAACATTTACTATTTGATATAAGTACTGTGGAAATATAAAAGATGAGATCTGTAGGATTTTGTACAGCTGTTCAACCAACTCCAGTCACTGTGAGTATCGAGCACAATAATAAACAGCAGAATCTTCAGTCTTGAGACTGTTCATCTGCAGATACAGCTGCTGTCTGCTGTTGTCTCTGGAGATGGTAAACCGGCCTTGAACTGACTGAGAGTAGTATTTGAGGCTACCACCACCATCACTAACCCAGGCAACCCACTCCAGTCCTTTTCCAGGAGCCTGTCTGATCCAGTGCATATTGTAGCTGCTGAATGTGAATCCAGAGGCTGTACAGGTCAATCTATGGGATTCTCCAGGCCTTTTAACCACTGGTTCAGATTCTGCCAGAGTCTGACCATCAACACCTGTGAAGAGGATAAAAATGCATCAAGTGAAAAAACCTGTAGACACAAATATATGATGTAAAAGATCAGATAATATCTTCACCTGCCCAGCAGACAGTTAAAAGCAGCAGTCCTGTCCTATAGTCCATCATGTTAGACTGTGTGTCCACTGTTCTCTGTCATCCTCTCTGCAGTCAGATAAGTAGAGGTGGAAGCCATCTGAGTTTTGCATTGACTTCTCCTCACAGTGAAACAGCCCGATTAAACGTGGTCATCACCTGTTGTGAGTCGAGCCAAATTTATTTGATTCATGTCTCAATTTTTAGTTTGTCTGGAATTTGAATTGTCTTCAGAAGTTGAATTCAATGTTTTGATATTTAGTTTTTATAAATTTATTTAAGTCAGATAATTTCCCTGTGAAAAACTACTTTATGACACAAAAACTAAACTCTGAGACCTTCAGGAGAACTTTTATGCTGTTGGCCTATCTCATAATAAGCTTATAAGGTGTTTTTATACAGAAACTGAATACATTTTTTGTTAATTACATTATTTTATTAAACATTTATTTGTTTCAGTATTGAACATTATCATAATGTTAACTAAAGTTTACTGTTTCAGTTACTGATGCAGTTATGATTCAGATAATTATTATATTATTGTCTTTAAGTAAAGATTTAATGAAGAGAATCTGACTTTGTGAAGATCTGTCTCGTTAGATGATGAGCATTTAAAGCTTAGTTGTCAATGGATGTATTTCATTACTTTAATTTAATGTTTAGAAATGTATAATAGTGTGATTAATTATTTACAGCTACACTCAGTGATTTATCAGTGATTGTTATCTCAGAATATTTAAATTGATGAAAACAGTTGCTGTTAAATTACATGAAGAACATTTTATAAATCTTTAGACTGTCTCTTCACTTCTTCAGTGAGCTGGTGTTGAAGTCATTAGATATTACTGTTGTGTCACTGAGTTGTCGCTTGGAGTTGTCATATGAACATTTATTTTGAAAAAGAAAGATTTTTTATTTATGATTTCATTTTTTTGGCCCTGCGATGGACTGGCGACCTGTCCAGGGTGTACCGCTCCTTTCAGGATAAGTGGTTGACGATGGATTTCAGTTTTTATAACAAAAACTTCTAACAACTCAGATGAAAACATTCAGCACTATGGTTTCCAGTTTCAACTACATAAAGTTCAATAGGCTATATGAAATGACCAGAGCTGCATAAAAAGCAGTTGTATTGAGACAGTGTTTTCCTGAGTGTGCTGATCATGTTGAAGTAAGGCTTATTTCTTTGTGAAATTGAATATTTTCACTTGTTTGACATATTAACTTAACCTCTTGTTATTTGTTATTACTGGTCTCATTAACAATATTGAATAGCATAATCTTGTCTCTGTCAAGTCTGCAAGGTGTTTGATAGTGATTTAGTCTCTGTCCTTCACGCTGCAATGCATATGTGGAGATGGAAGAGACCAGTGTTTTACTCATCCTCACAGGGAATAGACGCACACTGTTTTTAGAGGCACTGCCATTCTCTCCTTAGTGTCATCTGACTTCCCATCTTCCTCTCGGTCTTTGTAAATAAATATTCTGAGGAATTTTTGTGAAGTCTCTCTGCTTCCTTTAACCAGTATATGGCACAGTAATACACAGCAGAGTCCTCTGGCTTTAAGTAAGACAGTCTGAATGTAAACCCCATGCTGTTGCAATCATCTCTCCTGATTTCTATTCGTCCTTGCACATTGCTGACATAAGTGTTCCTGCTGGCATGGGAGAAGTCGCTACCTATTATTTCCAGTGCTTATCCTGCAGGTTGTCTTATCCAGCTCATAACACAGCAGCTAAATGTGAAGCCAGATCCTCTGCAGGAGAGACTGAGAGTCTCCCGAGGCCTTTTCACTACTGTTACGTCCCGGTGGCATCCAGGGGATGTGGGACTAACAATTTAATGTGTTCCCAGGTTGGGAAGTCAAGCGGCCGAAGTGGGTTTATGTTTAACAGAAATTTTATTATAAGAAAAAGAGCCAAAAAACAAAACGATCCCCACCGGAGATGATTAACAGGGGATTCAAGGGGAGCGTCTGTTAAAACAAAAGAAAAAAACAAGGTTTGTATAAACTCAAGTCTTCACTGACACGGTTTCACCGTAGTTCACCAAACACTTCTTCACACGGTTTTCTCCACACTTCTCCAGGACACTCTCCAAGTCACTCTCCAACACTTCTCCTCCACCCCCATCTCCTCCACACTGAGGGCTCCTTATACCTGCAGCTGATTAGCTCAATCAGCTGCAGCTGCGCGAAGTTGGGGCACCTAGAGGGAGAGCACAACAAAAGAGAGAGAGCAAAACACCCAGAAGAGAAAAAAAAAACAATCCCAGAACAGAACCTTACGGGACGTAACAACTACTGAACTGGAAGAAATGGACTCCATACTCTGACCTGTACAACCTGATGAGATGAAAGGAGAGAGGAACCACAGAAGAAAGTGAGACAGTCATCTGGGAAGTTTTCTGGGATCACTGACTGACCATCAGTCGATGTTGTCTGATAAAAGATAAAATAGCAGGAAGCAGGAGAACTCACAGGGCGAGAGAGAGCAACCAGCAGAAGAGTGAGTGTGTTGATCATCCTGAGGCTGGAGATGTGACCTCTGATGCTCCACACAGAGTACAAGAGCAGTCAGCAGGACAGAAGTACTGCACAGACTGATTTTTGCATCATATTACAGGGAGGGAGGAGCTCATGGGCAGAGCTCTGTTTTGTTTAATTTTAACTGATCCATGTTGGACACAATATTACATCAGAAAAAAAGACATTTTATTTTTATATTATATGACAAGTGAATGAATCATACAAATGAAATTATCTGGTCTACCTCACAGACAGTGTATTATTTGATCTGGTGAAAATTATAAGATTTATTCATTTATTTGTTTGTGTTTATTTTATTTTGTTACTGCAAACACAAACAATGTTTTTAGAGATTTCAGTAGTAGTTGTGGCTGTTTAAAGCAACGTACACAGGAACTTAAGGCCCCAAGAGAAAAAATAGCTTCTTACTGAAACTTGCGTTGCTGTAGCAAGCTGGAAAATATGTATGTAATCTTTTAAATCACAACAAAATCTTTGATTAGACATTTGAAACCACTGAACTACAAAATGTAGACTATTATTCAGCTGCTCTCTGAAGATTCATTTTAGTGAAGCAAACATTATTGATGTAACAGCATTGTATAATTTTCAACTGCCAGAAGTAATTATATTAATTATTTAAGATAATTAAAATGAGTCCTGTAGGATTTTGTACAGCTGCTAAACCAACTCTGTCACTGTGGCTGTCGAGCACAATAATAAACAGCAGAATCTTCAGTCTTCAGACTGTTCATCTGCAGATACACCTGCTGTCTGCTGTTGTCTCTGGAGATGGTAAACCGGCCTTGAACTGACTGAGAGTAGTATTTGCCGCTACTGTCACTATAGATTAAAGCAACCCACTCCAGTCCTTTTCCAGGAGCCTGTCTGACCCAGCTCATGCTGTAGCTGCTGAATGTGAATCCAGAGGCTGTACAGGTCAATCTGTGGGATTCTCCAGGTCTTTTAATCACTGGTTCAGATTCTGTCAGAGTCTGACCATCAACACCTGTGAAGATGAGAAAAACGAATCAAGTGAAATAAGCTGCTGATACCAATAAAACATATGTAATAATTAAGCTCAGTGGAGATCTTCACCTGCCCAGCAGACAGTTAAAAGCAGCAGTCCTGTCCTATAGTCCATCATGTTAAACTGTGTGTCCACTGTTCTCTGTCATCCTCTCTGCAGTCAGATAAGTAGAGGTGGAAGACATCTGAGTTTTGCATTGACTCCTCCTCACAGGGAAGAAATTGATTTGACTTGGAGAATCAATGTTTACTGTAGATGACTGGTTGCTACAACAGTTTCATGTTCAATAGATTGATAAACACATTTTTTAAGTTGTTTATTACACACAGTCGACAACATGTGAACAATGTGAAGACTTTCTCACAAAGTGTTCATATGTAAAATCATTTTCAGGACATCATTCAGAAATTTTGGAGATACAATGTTTACCAAAAATGACTAAAATCTGTCAGGAAAGGAGGAGTGCAGGACCCTGAGAGTGACAGTGGGTTAACAGACACACCAATATAAATATATCAGTGAATACCCCAGCAAGAATAAAAAATAAGAAAACGTTTGATTATATTACAATACATTTCCCAGTCAGACACATAAACTCTGTCATGTTATGTAAGACAAACGTTTCAGAGACAAATACAAAGTTCATCATCCTCCCTGCAGTCACATTGTTGAAGGTTGAAAACAGCTAGGTTTTAAATTAACCCTAAATTTAAAACCTTGCTTAGTATGAATTTCCCTTAAAGTGGAATTTTGTGTTTTATTAAATGATCCTCAAACAAACAACAATGTTAAACATACTCTCTTCAACTGTGATGAGACAAAATCTTGACTTTGCAAAAAAAAAAAAAAATCTGACTGCAGGTCCACAAAGAGATATTCATATTACAGTGGAGAAAATTCTGACACAGACGGTTCACTTGTAACAACAGAAAGAAAAATTATATTATTGTTAATTAGTAGTAATGACAACCAGACAGAAGATTTGTTTTGGAAAATGCCTCCACTGTATATTTAATATTGTTATCTTTTACACAAAACATTTTATGTTCCGTTTACGTTTCTCATTGCTAAATATGTCTGTTTATCTCTGTAACACTGGTGTTGAAGTCATTAGTGGTCTGAGGGCTCCTCCTCTGGTGGCTTCATGTTACAAGTGTTCAGGCACTGAGGGGTTTTTATTCAGCTGCACAGTCACAGAGGCTGGCTGTGTTAACTGTTCACACTTCACACCTGGGGGAGAAAATGTTGAATGTTGAATCAGTGTAATAACAGTGAACAGTCAGTGTGCTGTGATCACACTGTCAGTGTCTCTGTGACAGATGGAAACAATGTGTTTTACTAGTAAGTCATAGCAAGCATTTCGGGAAGCAGTGGAGCGACAGTTAATGGGTTCATGTTTGGTGGTTTTGCCATTCTCATATTTTAATGCTATATCAAATGCTATGGTTAAAGTTGTTATTGTTAGTTGCAGCAGTTACAGTACAGTACGTTTCTTATTTTTCATATGCAAAATGTCATTCTAACAGCAGCAGCAATAAGTGTGAAGAGGAGTGTTGTAGTTACTGGAGGGCTCCAGCAGGGGGAGCTTAAAACTGTTGAGCTGTGTTACGGTGCATCTCGCTCCTTCCCTTCAGTCATTACACATGATCTGAGGAAAGTTTGTGTCCGTGCATCTTTCATTCAACTACTCCCCTTTTCAGGTATGAGCCTCTGATAATATGTGTTATTGTTTACCAGTGTTATGAGAATGTATTAGGTAGTGCGAGGAGAGTGTTTTGGCATGGTTGGTCAAATATTGTGAAGTTAAGGCGTTAGTTATATGGCGACGATTATGCTAGCTAAAGTAGCCTTCAGCAATGCTAACCGTAACATCGTGGACGACAGAGCGGTACTTAGTAGCCATGCAGTGACATTGTACTTGTCGTAGCTTTGTTCTGTATTTCTAAAAGATGCTGAGTATTATTAGTGGTGTAAAGTGTCACATGTTTTAAGCATAATTGTGTTTTGTTCTTTTGTATATTGCTGTATTTACTCTGTAGCTAAAAGTGAGAATTGCTTCTGCAGGTATAATTGCTGACTAGAGAGAATGGTTAGAAATGTATGCAGTACACATGTAATATTATTTTGCAAATGTAAACTGTACTGAAATTATTTCTTGAAAAAGTCATTAC
Source organism: Lepomis macrochirus (assembly GCA_024633595.2). Taxonomy (NCBI): domain Eukaryota; kingdom Metazoa; phylum Chordata; class Actinopteri; order Centrarchiformes; family Centrarchidae; genus Lepomis; species Lepomis macrochirus. The sequence continues at coordinate 31,873,403 of JALXJV020000007.1, read as the reverse complement.
ACATGATCTGAGGAAAGTTTGTGTCCGTGCATCTTTCATTCAACTACTCCCCTTTTCAGGGCTTTACATCTCTGCCTCTTTGAGACTCACAGGATCCAGCATCAGCAGCAGAGCTACAGAGAACATGGTTGGTATTGAAGGTGATCTGATGGGAGCTTCTCTTCTTCTGCTGCAACTGACAGCATGATATCAAGTCTTTAGCAGAATGTGAGGAAGTTCACTTTGTATGGAGGGACACTGACAGGCTAGAGAAAGTATGAACTTTTGTGCCAAGAAGGATGAAGTGTGTGTCACAATTAGTCGATGCTTGGAATTGTGCGGAACATGTATTTAAAAAAAACAACTAATAAACAAACAGGCAATGTTTACTAATATTGACAAGAGAAGTGTCTTCAACTAAAGACTCATACCCCCAAAGTGATTCACTGAGCTGCACAGGAGCTTATTCCTGTGTATAGTCATAAAATTGGTCAACTCATCCCCACTTTGTCACAGTATGGACAACTGTGGATTCGCGAGGCTGCTGAGATCTTGTTGCTTTGCTGATTGGACTTTGTTATTACTTTTTCCATAACTTCTGAAACAGTGCAATACATACTGGTAACATGCTGAGGGTTCGTTATGCTGTGGCGGTTTTGGGGAGGCAGCTGGGGCCAGTGCCCTGTAACACCGACCGTGGACCCCTATGGCCCCCCCTCTGGACGAAAAGTCTACAATAGTCATGTATCTTCTTTGTGACGATATGGAACTGATGCAAAAGCAGCGTCAACTAGTGGGATCCTTACTGACGTTACACCGCTACTGTCTGGTGTGCGTGTCAAGGTAGTTATCCCTGATAGAAAGTGTTCTCCCTGCAGCTGGAGAGCGCATGCATTGAAAGTTGAAGACGAACTTTTGACTTCCGAAGTAAATGAAAAATATAACACAAAGTGTTTAATCCATGCCGTTAATATTGTTTCATTAACAAGGTTTTGCAGAGCAAGCTAGCACCACGGATTATAAGAATACTTTTACAGGCTAGCGTTAACTTTACATGTTATTGAACTTTGTATTATTCATTGCACTGAATTGAGAATGTCTAAACAAGGATATAAGCAAACAGTTATTTTACAATAGTCTTGTGATGTTATAACTGACCACGTAGATCACTTAGTCATCTGAATGCAGCCCCCCTGAGAGTCCCCCCTCCTAAAGGGTAAATTCATAGGTGTCATTTACACTGCAGATGCTAGGGACATGTCCCCACCACTTTTTTAAAGCCTAATTTGTTTTAAAATGTTTTGAAATATCTCTCAGTAAATAACAAATAAAAATGCCTTTAGTAAGGTTTATTTGCACATTAAGAAAACATGCAACACAATTAAAATATAGAAGAAACAAATGTGCATTTTTTTTTTTAAAAAAAGCTTAAAAAAACAAGGTGCTGATTATAAAATGACTCAAAAGTGCAGCACCAATCAGAAAATTTAAATCTTCTTGACACAGTTATTTTTTGTTTTCCGTCCTGTCCCTTTGAACATGACAAAGGCGAGGAAGACTTAATCATGCCTACATATGTGCTGGATGATATTACATGAGAAAAGTTGATCTACAGGAGAAGCAGATCTGAAAGCAACACAGAGCACTGAAAGCTGCACTGACTTATAGATATATATTTTGAAATGTAGCGTGCCACCTGAATTTTGTGTTTCCTTTTACATAAATAAATACATTTTTATCATAAATTGGTGCAGGAAATAACACTGTTTAACGAACTTTTTGTCTCGTTATTGTGAACCTAATATTGCATGATCTTGTGGGCTCTTCGCACCCCTAATCTGAGCCCCTATTTCCCCACCACTTTTCAACACAAAGTAATTTGGGCAAATTATTGTTATAAGAATTTAATAATTCATTGCATTTGAACAGTACTTTTCATACACAAAAAAGCAAAAGCGGTAACCTACTGGTCCTACCAGCCTGAACATGCAGTCTGCCAAAATATGTATCATGTATTTAATTTTGTGTATACTTCTCATCATGACTAATATCAGGGGTGGAGACATTTGTTGTTTCCTGGCAAAAGTCATAGTGGGATACAAAATAAACTGGGATCAGAGAAAGTCTTGTACACTAGAGCTTATCCTGTTCCTTAAGCCTTACAAAGAAGTGTTGCATCAAAGAATGTACTGTAACTTGAGCTAAAGTTAACAGGAATGTTGTCAGGTTATGTTGTTTTTAATAATGTAATTTAATAAAACTATAACTTACTGAAAAGATCCTGTTACTGAAAATAATAACTGTAACTGAAACATGCTAAAACATTGCATTATATACTAAACAAGACATTAAGCTTGAACATTATCTTTGTATCTTTTGTCTTGGATTGAATGTCCTCTGACAAAACAATTGGCCCCATCAATAATATTGGTGTAGAACCGACACTGTCTTCATGTATATAAGTATATGTATATATAATTAATTGTGGATTGGGTTTTGTGTAGGAAAATTGTTTTCATAAAATGTTGGTGTTCAATCTGCAAAATCATGTGGAATACTTTTTTTATTTTACCGAAATGTACATTTTTGTATCACATGCATGATATCAATCAGTGTCATTACAAAGATACATGGAAACCGTTTCACCACACTAATACAGCATTGCATGATACATTGCTTTAAAGGACAAACAACAAAAAAATGTATATTTTTTCTTAAAAATAAAGAATTATATTTTATTTGTTGGTGTACGTTGGAACTTCAATATTCATTAAGTCACTACTCAAACTTTCCATCACTGACAGTAACAATCAGCATTGTGGAAAAAAACAACAAATAATACAGAATATTGCCAATAGTGGTGGTAAATAGAGGAAGAGGTTTTTGTACAGCTCTCCTGTTGTTTTCTCTCACTGTGCCCACAACGCGTTGGACACTCTGGCGCAGTAATACACAGCAGTGTCTTCAGGCTGCACATTCTGCCCATTTAGAGTCACTGTGTTGCTGGAAGAGTCTAACTCGATACTGAACTTGTTCTTTAGTGAATCTTTGAATTGAGAGCCTCCTGTATATTTCATTCCAATCCACTCCAGTCCTTTTCCTGCAGGCTGTCTGATCCAAGCTGTGTAGTAGCCAAGAGAATAAGAGACGTGACAGGTGATGGTCAGACGTTGACCTGGCTGCACAGTCACATAGGCTGGCTGTGTCAGCTGTTCACACTTCACACCTGTGAAAAAAAGGAAATGTTCAAATGATCAAGTTAAACTGCAAAAGAAGAACTGCTGACTTTGACAAATCCAGAGAGACTCACATCCAGCTGCCAACAGCAGCAGCAGAGCTACAGAAAGCATGGTTTATGTTGAAAGTGACGTGCTGTGAACTCCACTGACAGCCTGATGGGAAGTTTTATAGCTGAGTAACAAGGATGGTCACTGAGTTTGCATAGAATCAAATACATGAAGCATCAATGTTGGTCTAACTGGAGCCAATAGAAGAGTCTGATGACTATTATTATATCTGCAGAGTGAAAACATGTTTAGAAATCACCTCTGCTTTACATATGATGTTTTAATTTCATTACACACTCTATTTTAATATTTTGAAAATGTTTACATTTACAGAAATATAACAACTTTTGAATTTGATTTTACTGTAAAATATTAATGCTCAATTTCACAGAATCATTGTGTTTATCTTACTCATATATACAGTATATGTGATTTTCTGCTAATAATTACTGATATGTAGCAGTGCATATCTACTTGTGCAATACCATGTTAAATGTTTAGAATAGACTGTATTTATGTGTGTGATTCTTAAGTCCTTATGCTGCCTGTTACTGCAGCCCTGCATGGTACTGTTGCCCAAGACAAATTTCCCTCTCAGTACACTAAAGATTGTCTTCATCTTGATCTTAAATATGTTGTATTGACAACAATTCACTATGTTGACAGCAATATTTGACAGTAAATGTTTGTTTATTTGCAGCAATCATACAGATCATTTGTGAATATTAACATGAATCATGGATAATGTAAAACATATTTATTAAAATCAGCATTGCAGTGACTTCACCAAGTGCATGGATGCAGCACTGACCCCGCTCAGGCTCAAGGGCATCCGAGTACCCAACTACATCGACGACTGGCTAATCCTGGCACAGTCTTGAGAGTTAGTGGTTCCATGGGTGCACACTATGACAATGTGCACCCATGGAAACTAAAGCAGCAACCATCAAAAACTTTGCTTTCTATAAGCCATGTTTACAATGTGTTTAGCATGTTTTCAAAAAATTAAAATCCATCATGGTAAACATCTTATAGTCAAACTGTAATATTCAAAATGTGCTGAATCAAGTTAACACATGACCTTTTGGAGTAAAAAAAGTATCCAGTATCCAGTGTACATGAGCAGCAGGAGTGTTAATCTTTAGTTCAGTCCAGGGTCAGTCAGTTTAGATCAATGAGAACGTCTCGGGTTACGTAGGGTAACCCTTGTTCCCTGAGAGAGGCGAGACACTGCGTCGGTGGCGACACTATGGGAGCATGCTTTAGGCCTGGCAGGGCTGAATGCTGAATGAAAACTACTCAATCCTATTGGCTTAGTGAGAACGGTAGCATGTGACGGCGTAACCGTGGAGCATATAAGCACGCCGGCACATAGGTACATTAGCTCTTTACTATGAAGCAAGGCACTCCAGGCGGGGAGAGGTGCGGCGAACCGACACAGTGTCTCGTTCCCCTTCTCGGGGAACAAGGGTTACCCTCGTAACCGAGATGTTCCCTACCGAGGGGAACTTCGAACTGCGTCGGTGGCGACACTATGGGAGCGAGATACCCACTATGCCGTGCAGAAAAACCCGCCTGCCCTAGCATGCAGGCAACCTGTGGGCACGACTTAGAGAGGCTTCGGGTGCGGGTGCGGAGGAAGGTCCAGACTATAGAAGCGAATGAAGGTGCGAGGAGTGGCCCAGCCAGCTCCATCACAGACCTCCTGAACAGATGCTCCAGAGAGGAGAGCCGTGGAGGCTGCCATGCCTCTCGTGGAGTGAGCCCTTACAGCCATAGGTGAAGGCAAATTGCGCACCTGATAAGCCAGGGAGATCGGAACAATCCAATTGCTGATTGTATGTTTGGAAGCGGGGAGCCCAGCCTTGGGGGACCCGAAACACACCAGCAATTGGTCTGCCTTGCTCCATTGAGAGGACCTCAGAGTATATGTACTCAGTGCTCTGACAGGGCAGAGCAAATGAAGTCTCTCATCTTCTGCCGTCACATGAGGTGGAGGATGGAATGCCTGCAGTACCACGTGACCCATTACGTTGGACTGCACCTTAGGAATGTATCCTGGAAAAGTGTGCAGGATGGCCCTCCTATTCCCTGGGGCAAACTCCAGGCACTGCCGAGCAATTGACAAAGCCTGGAGGTCCCCCACCCTCCTCAGAGAAGTGATAGCGAGGAGAAAAGCTATCTTCAGGGTCAGGTACTTGGCCTCAGCCGACTCAAGGGGCTCGAAGGGAGCCTCAGCCAAAGCTTCGAGCACCACTGCAAGGTCCCAGTTGGGAACTCTGGGGCGAGTCGCAGGTCTCATCCTCCGGGTCCCACGGAGGAATCGTACGACCAATGGGAGCCTTCCCAGAGACCCATCCCTACAAAGGGTGTGGAAAGCTGATATAGCTGCCACATACATCTTGAGGGTGGATGGGGAAAGGCCTGCAGAGAAGCGGTCCTGCAAAAACTCCAGCACCTGAACCACCGGGCAGGTAACTGGGTCCAGCATGCGTTCTCTGCACCATGTGGAGAAAACATTCCATTTGATGCCGTACATCCTCAATGTGGATGGGGCCCTGGAGCTAAGGAGTGTCTCGACTGCTCCTGTCGTTAGAGCCCGCCTCTAGGTACTGCGCCCCCTCAAGGGCCAGACCCACAGCCGCCACAGAGGCGGGCGAGGGTGAAGAACCCGGCCCCTTCCGGGACAGCAGGTCTCTCCTCAGAGGGACCTGCCATGGCAGACCTTCCAGGAGATCCAGCAGGTCCGAGAACCACACCCGGGTTGGCCAGAGCGGGCTACTAGAAGTAGCGAACACCGTCCTGGCGGACCCTCTCCAGGATCCCGGGGAGCAAAGCTGACTGGGGAAAAGTGTACAGAGCGTAGCCTCGGCCCACGAGTGTACCATGGCGTCCAGCCCTAGTGGGGCCGGGGGTGTCAGGGAAAACCATAGAGGACAGTGCGTAGTCTCTTGAGGCGCCAAACAGATCCCGTCTATGGGCCCGAACCTTCCGACTGTGACTCCACCACCTCGGGGTGGAGTCTCCATTCCCAGGCCTCAGCCCCTGTCTCGACAGCAAGTCTGCTCCCTGATTCTGAAGTCCCGGGATGAACATTGCTCTGATAGACAGTAGCGTCTGCCGGGACCACAGGAGGATCTGGTGCGCCATTCTGCAAGGGGGACGCTAGCGCAGACCCCCCTGGTGATTCAGATAGGCCACCACTGCCGTATAGTCGGACCTGACCAGAGCGTGGTGACCCTGGAGTTCTGGCAGGAAGCTCCTCAGAGCCGGAACACCGCCAGCATCTCGAGGCAATTGATGTGCCATGACGAATGATGCTCCTGCCAGAGCCCCTGCGCCGGCGGTCTCCCATGTCCGCGCCCCACCCAGTGAGGGAAGCGTCTGTCGAAACGATTACACGGCGACAAGATGCCCCTAACTTGGGTCCCTGGGACAAGAATGGGGCCGTTGCCGTCAAGATGGACTGGATACGTGCTGGAGAAGGCTGTGCCTGCATCGTTCCTGAGTCCCATATCACCCCTACGAACGTAGTTCTTTGGGTGGGTACCAACACACTCTTCTTCACGTTGAGCCTCAGCCCCAAACGTTGAAGATGAGCGAGAACGACATCTCGATGTCGAACCGCTAACTCTCAAGACTGTGCCAGGATTAACCAGTCGTCGATGTAGTTGGGTACTCGGATGCCCTTGAGCCTGAGAGGGGTCAGTGCTGCATCCATGCACTTGGTGAAGGTGCGAGGGAGAGTGCTAGGCGAAGGGAAGGACCGGTATTGGTATGCGATGCCCCTGAAGGCAAACCGCAGAAACTTCCTATGGGATGGGCCGGATGGGGATATGGAAGTACGCATCGCTTGAGATCTATGGTGACAAACCAGTCCTCGGACGGATGTGACTCATGATGGCGG
>JALXJV020000007.1:31684318-31865730 GCA_024633595.2 Lepomis macrochirus | reverse complement strand
ATCTCATCATTACTGTGCTGACAGATCCTTAGAAAGACTTCTGTTTTTATTTTCACACTTTTGTTGGTGTAATTAAATCTGGAATTCTGGCCCTGGGAAAGATCATCATAAACCAACAACAATAATCACATACATAAAAATTACTTAATGTATTAATCACTTCACCACAAAACAGCCAATGACATCATTTTCCAAGTTTGAATAAAAGAAATACTACATGTACAGATTTCAGTCAAATTAATTCATTTAAGTTATTTGGCATCTCACAATAACAATGTTGCAGTTCCTATTTACAAACACTAGAGGGAAGTCAGGGTCAAGTTTCTCTCTCTTTCACTATAAGGAGACTCTTATGTCTGCTGATGTCATTGATCTTAACTGACTGACACTCAAAGCCTGGACTGAATTTGACTTTAATACTCACATCACAACGCTATTAAAACATTTTAAATTCTGGATCAGCAGTGACTGCAGCGTTATGTGTTCATTTCATGATAAACAGCTTGAAAGAGTTGCTATTCTTTCTTGTGTGAGATATTGAGATGAAAACTGAATAAGTGATTCTGAAAAGAGACAAACTCTCACTTCCTGGGCTCTTAAAGGAAAGCCATTCCTTCTTTCATTCCTTCCTTCCAACACTGATCTCTGATAGATTTACCATTAAAGGATGGCAAACTAACATTGAAACACACCTCATAGATGCATATATATATTTGTCAGTGTGTTGGGTCAGTTTATAATGACTCACAGTAACACCTGAATTTATGAGAAGACAACTTTACTGTAATTACATAACATAATTCAACCAGAGTGAAAACTTTGTTTTAAAACACTTAAACATATTTATGATGAATCATATCATGGCAGACTATACTAATTTTTTGAACTGCATTGGTAAGTCTGGGCATTCATCCAACTTTGCCATTAGGTTTCAAATCCAAATTAAAATCTTTCAAAATATTAATCACACACATACAAACCAGACACACAGGTGTGCTGAAAAAAAAAACAATATCATTTTCAAAAATGGACACAGACAGCTCATATAAGCTCTTTCAAAACACTAGTCAATTCAATTGAGAAGAAACACTGTTTACACCTTAACAACTAATTTAAATGATAATAATTGAAACGATTATTCAACAGTATGCAAATAAAAGTTAGTCATAAGGAGGTGAAGTGTGTGTGTGTCAGTGAGAGGACAGAAGAGCTCACATCAGTTCAGCTTTAACATCAACATGTTGTATGAGAGCTGCCATCAGCTCTGATACTGCTGCTGGCAGCTGGATCCTGTGAGGAGCTTTCAGTGGATTCACACTAACAAACACATTAGAAACACTGAATTGTAAGATGAATGATATAGATAATGTTGATTTCTGTTTTCACAGGTGTGAACAGTATTGATCTCATCCAGCCGGACAAAATGGTTGTGCAGCCTGGACAGTCTTTGTCCATCACCTGTCAGGTCTCTGGTTATTCTTTGACTGATGACAGCTATGCAACAGGTTGGATCAGACAGTGTGAAGGAAAACCAATGGACTGGATTTTTTACATGTGGGGAGGAGGTAGCCTAACTCAAAATAATGCTCTAAAGAACAAGTTCAGCTACAGCTGAGACTCTTCTGCTGGAACAGTGACTATAAAAGCAAATATTCTGCGGTCTGAGGACACAGCTGTGTATTACTGTATACAGTGATACAGACCAGCAACAGACAAGCACAAATACTTAGCAACCTGCAAGAGTCAACATCCTACACAGTAACTTCCTGGAAGTAGTTTACTTTTAAAATATATTTTACATATATTGATATTTTATATATATTAAATATGTATACATAAATTATTTATATTTTTAATAGCTGTGTTCTGTGTTCTTGCATGTTGATGAAGAGAAGATGATAAAGAGATTTGTTTTGTTTATGTGCAAAGCGATGGACAATACAGTCCTTGGTGTTACTCTTTTGTTTACTTTTCCTTTGGTTGATGATTTTAATGAATATGTAAATGTTTTCCATGATATGTGTTATTTTAATCCCATGGTTCACAATAGTGACCATTAAAAACTTTTTCATTTATAAGGTTCTAACATGTAATTAATACATTTTAAGCAAATACTGAAATAATAGTGGGTCTCAATGAAATATGTGCTGTATCGAATGTTTAGTCTAAACTGTCACATGACCAGAGCTGTTTACTTCCTGGTTGCACCATGAGAAAAAGATGGCTGCATCAAACCTTTACTGAACTTTCTTCAATCTGGTCATAGAATGAGTAAACATTTTGTCGGCAGCAACGGTGACCGGTGGGATAACACAGGGAAGGTATCCACATTAACAGATCTTGTTGTACTATCTGCTTGTTTTTTTACTTTTAGTTTTTTTTTGAGTCAAGTTCTGGGTATGTTGGCTCTAGGTGACAACACAGTCAAGGCATGCACCGTGATATATAAAAAAGCAATCCCCCTCTCCTCATGGGGTGGTATGTATCATCCTGAAGCTCGGGTCCTCTACCAAAGGCCTCGAAGTTATTCCTAGAACTGCATTCTTCTGGAAGGAGACTTCTGATGTTGTACCTGGAATCTGCTGGAGCCACTCTCCCTGTTTGGAGGTCACAGTCCTTCTTCTGATGGTACATGCTGTGCAGTGGCGTGTTTCTCCATGATGGTCTATCCTCCTCCTTCTTGTCATCCTCTTGTTTCTGCTGCCTGAGGTATTCACTTAGCCCTTCATCTTTGGGGGCCATCTTCCTGATGTACTCATGGATCTTTGTTGTTTCATCCTGGACAATGGTTTTGACAGTCACTAGCCCTCGGCCTCCCTCACTCCCCTTAGTAAACAGTCTCAGGGTGCTGGATTTGGAGTGAAACCCTCCATGCATTGTGATGAGCCTTCTTGTCTTCATGTCAGTGGCCTCTATCTCCCCCTATGGCCAGTTAATTATGCCAGCAGGGTATCTGATGACTGGCAGGGCGTATTGTTGATGGCTCAGATCTTCTTCTTCCTATTTAGCTGACATTTCAGGTCCTGCCTTACTCTGTCTAGGTATTTGGCTGTGGCTGACTTCCTTGCTGCCTCATTATGGTTCCCGTTTGCCTGGGGAAGGTTTTTGTGGCTGTCCTGAACATCTGCAATGCTGCCTTCTGGTACTTCAACACCCTCAGTTCTGATAATTTACCCTCTTTTGATACTGACCAGACTGCAGTTTTCGAGTCTGAATGACATTCCAGTATTGTTGCTGTAGATCCTGGTAATGTGGCTCAGTGAGTCAAGGTTTCACTCATTCCTGGAATACAGCTTGGTGACATTTATGTAGAGGAAGTGACTGATGGTTTCTCCACTTTGGAACCGGTATCTGTAATCACTCTTTGTGATGACCTGGCTGACAGGCCTATGCAGAACCACAGCAGGGATAGTGCATCACATCTTGCTGAGCTGCACTTGATGGTGACTTGTGCTATCGACTTTGAGTTGGCTTCTAGAGCCCATTGAGTCCTTGATGAAGGCTCTAAGTGTCCTGTTGGTCTTGTACATTTCCAAGCATTCCAGTATCCATTTATGTGGCACTGAGTCATGACTTTCTTGCAGTCAATTCAGGCGGTTTACAGGTTGGTCTGCTTGGTCTTACAGTTTTATTTTATTTTGCTTAGTGTAGGCCTCTTAGAATGCGTATTCTACAGGACACTTCTATCCTAAATGTTTCCTTCAAGTTCAGTGTGAAGGAATCACATGACTGCTATACAGTTGTTTTTGAATGCACAATGAATAATGCATTATATTAATGTTTCAATATAAGTTACACTAAAGTTACAACATTGAAATACACTGTGTTATCTTAGCTCTCCAAATTGTCATTGCTGTATAAGGGATTTTGATATATAATAGAATTTGTTACATCATTTCAGTAGCATTTTAATGCTGAGAACTGCCATTGACAGTTTTAAATGTCTTAATAATTGGTCTGGAATAAATGTTGGCGAATGCACAGGAGAAATTAGTTGATTTAGGATACAACACATGATCCCAACAGTCACAATTGTGACGAACCATAAAACACACCTTTTCATCTTTTCCACGTACATTTGAAAAAAGAATGATTGTTTATTTCAAATGGTTACTAATGACACATGAATGGGATGTTTTCAAATCTGGGAAAAATTTGGGATTAGATGACTAATAGTAATAATCATTGAAATTATAAAAGAATTTCCAAATTAACAATAAATTGTTATCAGTACAATATATTTAGGTATTAATAGTTTACAGTACAAAGTTAACTGTTGTTTCATTTCTGTAAATGCCGAGACATTTTCAAAATGTTACAATTTTGTGTGTAGTGATATTAAAACATCATATGTAAACCAGAGGTGATTTCCAGGCATTTTCACTCTGCAGATATAATAACAGTCAACAGACTCTTCTATTGGCTCCAGTTAGACCAACATTGATGCTTCATGTGTTTGATTCTATGCAAATCAGGCTGTCAGTGGAGTTCACAGCACGTCACTTTCAACATAAACCATGTTTTCTGTAGCTCTGCTGCTGCTGTTGGCAGCTGGATGTGAGTCTCTCTGGATTTGTCAAAGTCAGCACTTCTTGTTTTGCAGTATAATTTGATAATTTGTTACAAAAAATTTATTTTTTTAACAGGTGTGAAGAGCGAACAGTTGACACAGCCAGCCTCTGTGACTGTGCAGCCAGGTCAACGTCTGACCATCACCTGTCAGGTCTCTTATTCTGTTATCTACTGGACAGCTTGGATCAGACAGCCTGCAGGGAAAGGACTGGAATGGATTGGAATGAGAATTGGTTCCACCACATACTACAAAGATTCATTAAAGAAAAAGTTCAGTATCGACTTAGACTCTTCCAGAAACACAGTGACTCTAAACGGACAGAATGTGCAGCCTGAAGACACTGCTGTGTATTACTATGGCAGAGGAGCAACAGTGAGAGACAATTATAGGATAGTCTACAAAAACTTCCTCTATTTATCAGTACTACTGGGACCATTCAGTTGTCTCACGATCACTTTGTTTTTACATTTCTGTCAGTTTTGAAAATTCTGAATAGTGAGTTATTTAAAATGTAAATTTTTATCTAAAAAAAGTTCTTGTTGATGTGACAGGGAGGCTTTCGACCTAGTAAGGACATGGTTGGTTGCAGCCTCTCAATGAAGCTCCACCCCCGTCTCTCCAGAAGCAGGCACACACCTGTGTGGCTAAAGAGCAGGTATATCTTGTAGAAGTCATGTGTCAAGGCTGACAATGTTTAAACTTCTGTGAACATGTTTTAATTTGTTTTCATCACAGGCATTCTAAGCCACCTGTCGTCTAGACCTTGTCGGCTGAAGAGCCTGTTGTACTAACGTTCACTGCAGAGAAGGCATTGGTGGTTGATTACCCTGAGGTAAAAAGATGCTATCTAGTAGAGTTATGCAAGTTCAGTAGTTAGTGTGCCATTGAAGACACGATTTACATTGCAGTGGGCCTCGTCTGATCCGTAAATGAGGTGGCGTCAGAGCTGGGTTGACTACTTATGCTGCGTTCCAGGCAACTCGGAACTGGGAAATTTCCGACCTCCAACTAGAAAAACTATCCTGGAACGTCACTTGTGAACTCGGAGAAAAAATTGGTACCTGGACTTCACGAGTACCAGCTGATTGATGTCAGAAGACAATGTCAGTGCCCATGGAAGCACACATGGTAAACCATAAACTAAAAGACAACTAAACATATATTTGCATGTATTTGAATTAAAATAATACATATGATCATATAGTAAAACCTGTTCTTCATGTATATTGATGTAGAAATGTTTTACACATATGGTAGCTGGCTACAGTAAAGAATCTCAGTCATCTTTTCTGCATAAAAGTTATTTTTAAAAATGCCAAAACATTAGGAAGTGCAACCTACAACACTGACTGACTTCAGGACTACATACTAATAGCCAGAAGGGTAGCTACACAGAACTAGTAACATATGGGCTATTTATGTCAGTTGTTGCAGTTAAACTGCCATCCTTTTTAATTAATACCTAAAGCACACTTTGTCACAGTCACCCATGATTTTCGTTCACTTTCGGCGTCATGCACCATCATGCACCTGGAACGTTTTGAAGTCGGAAAGGTTCAACAGGGAAAAATCCCAGATCCGACCAGTCTCGAATGCGCCATCACTCCATTGTCTGAGGTACATATCATCTGTCAGGTGTTTAGCAGGTATGTTTTTGTAGTGTGTTAAATAACTGAACTAATGAAATTCTTCTTGAAATTCTTGTAGTTTTGTAATTCTTGTAATTTTAGGGTTGCATAGCCACTGCTGTTTTGCCTGCCTGATTAACTGCTATTTGTGCTCTTATTTTTACGTGGAATCTTGTTTTATAAGATTTGTTACAGGTGGATGGGCCCCTGTGAATGTTTTTGCCAACTGTTGAGGTCTGCTAAGGGTGTGGCTGTTCTCCCTGTTTTGGCTGTGTGAGTTCTCTCAGCTTGGTAGCCATTATTTCCCCTTTTTAAATGTTCTGCCAGACAGGATGGAGGATTTTGGGAACCCCTTTCCCCTTCACTGCATGTGCTTGTGTGTATGACAGCTGGGTGTGCATGCTTAACTTAGTTTTATTGTGTTTGTGTATTTTGCTTGCTGTGTTTAGGTGGATGCGCACTAGTGAGTAGTGGTGTCAAAGCACCTGGGTGGCCCACAGGTAACCCCCCCCCGCATGTCTGGCTTCTGTAGATGCTGAGGTGTCTTTAAATCATCCTTCCAGTCAAATCACATGTCTCTGAATCTTAACTGTAGGAAACCTATGGCAACTGGTAATTAAAGGGGCATTATGGAGTTTCCAGCGACCACTAGCGGTGTGGTTTTAAGATTGCAACCAGGTGTGTGCTCGTACGCGTGCTCGCTTGAACTCATGAGCGAGCAGAATCCGAAACACAACCGCTTTCATACAGAAATCCTGCAATAAACGCAGGAACAGCAGCATGCAGGCTGTGGCTTTTCACTCAGACATGTTCAGGGTCTGTTACTTCAAGGTTCCGTCTCACAGGCGGATAAACACCGGCGCCGTAACGTTACTTCATTCAAAGGCAGAGTGACAGCAGCTATAGACAGACAGAGCTGGGGACTCAGGTAAACTCCCACTGCAACGTTACAGGAATAGTTTTATCAGCTGCAGGTTGAACTAATCCACGCTCGTTACATGATCACGGTACATTTACTGCATTTAGCCGAAGTGCTACATCGTTAGCTCGCCTGCTGCTTTCAGTAACTATCTTTACTATCTATGAATCTGTCACCGGAGGCTCAGCAATGTCAGCACAGCTACATGTATTGGATGATAATGAAACGGGTAGTGAGCTGGACTGAATATTAGAAGATTGTGTCACACTTTAACAGTTAGACTGCAGTAAGTAAATTTACTGTAACTAGTGTTAGTGGATGGCTCTTCTTCCTCTGTGTTGTATATTATGTGGGTCATGTTAGTTACAGCGACAGAGAGGTGAAGAAGCTGTGTACCCATCAGTAAAAGACAATAAATCTAAATTGAACGTTACGAAACAAACAGCGAGCTAATGTAGCGTTAGCTAGCTGCTCGTGGCTGCATCATTACGGGATAGTAAACAAATCGCTCCACATTAGCTTTTAACCGTTACATCATTTCTTGCAGGCTTTGACAAATTGAGTTTATGTGGAGTCTGTGTTGTGGAGGGAGCAGGTCTTTCTTAGTGTTAGACTCCAAGTCGTAAGTTGCAGTGTCGTCGCTGCCGAGAGCAAAGTAGACACTGCGAGAAGCTCGAGAGCGCGCATGCTGATGTCAGTCACTTGATTTCGTGGAAAATCCGACCCTGAGCCTGCGAATAGGAATAGGAATACCTGCCTTCAGGGTCAATGGCCAAACCTGGCAGGTGGATCATTTAGATGTCAGATTACAACCCCTTCATGCCCAGGCAATAAAAAAAGGATTCATTTTAGTAGAAAAACTCCATACAGCCCCTTTAAATATTACTAACTTAAAAGTAAAGGTCAGCCCTTTGTGTAAAATGGAAAATGTAGGTGAAAAATTATTCTTGCAAAATTATTAACGATACAGACTGTTCATAATGATGAAGCCAATTTAATGTTTTCAGACTTATTATACTGAAACATTAAATTGTGACTTTTGAAGGAATGACTCGTACAATAATTCATCCTCCAGTTTCAATTCAAACGGTGACTTGGATCCAAGTCAAATCCAGTTCCTCCCTGTGAGGAGGAGTCAATGCAAAACTCAGCTGCCTTCCACCTCTACTTATCTGTATGCAGAGAGGATGACAGAGAACAGTGGACACACAGTTTAACATGATGGACTATAGGACAGGACTGCTGCTTTTAACTGTCTGCTGGGCAGGTGAAGATATTATCTGATCTTTGATTAAAACTTTACTTTTGTCATCAGATTATTTCACTTGATAACTTTTTATCCTCCTAACAGGTGTTGATGGTCAGACTCTGACAGAATCTGAACCAGCGGTTAAAAGGCCTGGAGAATCCCACAGATTGACCTGTACAGCCTCTGGATTCACATTCAGCAGCTATGCTATGAGCTGGATCAGACAGGCTCCTGGAAAAGGACTGGAGTGGATTGCTTTTATCTATGGTGATGCTAGTGGCACATTCTACTCTCAGTCAGTTCAAGGCCGGTTTACCATCTCCAGAGACAACAGCAGACAGCAGGTGTATCTGCAGATGAACAGTCTGAAGACTGAAGATTCTGCTGTTTATTATTGTGCCCGAGAGCCACAGTGACTGGAGTTGGTTGAGCAGCTGTACAAAATCCTACTGTACACATCCTTCACATTGTTCACCCCAAGCATTAGGTTTTTTGTATTCATATTACAGAAATAAGTAATATGTAGATGTATTTGTTTTTTAGTTTTAGTTTTATATTCTGTAATCATCATAAAGACTACTAAAACAAAATTTTATATTACATTTATTTTTTTGAATAAAACATTATACAAAGTCCAAAGATTACTTCAGTTCATAAACTGAAAGCACAAAACTACCAACATGTTCTCATCTGAATGCGTCATAACTGACTCTTTCAGCCAGCATGACAAAGCGTAAGGATTTTAGCTACGGTGCCTTCAGTCCGTATGAAGCGCTACGTGCAACAGGGCTAACCTACCTGTTAGCCAACCTCACATCGGCCATGAGGCTGATGTGCTAACAGGTAGGGTTAGCCAGGAGGAGGGTTAGCCTCCCACAGCTGCAGGGTTAGACATGCATACATTCAGTGACTTATGTTTAGGCACTAACATCTGATGATTATGGTAAGGCAAGGGCTTCAGGGGCTAAAGGCATCAAATACCTACGCTTGTCACTTTTTAAATCGTCAGTATATGACTCCTGAGATGAACAGGCTCAAACTAACTCTCATTTTACTAATTAAGACACAATGTGTAAATGATGGATATCTAAAGCGTCATGAAATGAGTATGAAAAATAATGTTGCAGTTCCTTTTACAAAATCACTAGAGGGCAGTCAGTGTCAAGTTTATCTCTCCTCTGTTTCTAAAAGGAAACACTCAGATCTGGTGTTCTCATTGATCTTAACTGACTGACACTTGAACCCTGGACTGAACTAAAGTACACTGGATACTGTGATAGTTGAAACTTTTCTATCCTAAACTAAAGTCATGTTTTTGATTCAGAACATTTTGTATAGTAACGTTTGACAGTAAGGTGTTTACCATAAGTGACTGCAGATCCATCTGTCAGTGTCAGTTCATCTCAGCAGACAGGAAGTAGATATCAAGATAAACAGCAGGAAGGAGTTGCTCCACTAGAGTCTGTAAACACTGAAACCATTAAATGTATTTTATGCAAACCAGAAGCAAACTGTTTCATTGTATTTACATGATCTTGGTTGTTATATTTGTTGTTTTCATTGCAATGCTGATATTAACATATGTTTTCCATGATTCATTTTAATATTTAAGTTGTATATTGTTTTTTTTTTACACGGTACTCTGTAAATTCAATTAATTTTATTTTCCTACATTCTTTTCAAGAGTGTTTTTGGGTTTTATTGTTTTGGCCTTTTGTTTTTTTTGTTCTTCTTCTCTGTCTTGGTTCTTGTTTATGTGTTGTATGTGACCCGTCTGGTACATATGCATATATGTATGTAACAGAAAAAAAAAAAAAAAAAAAAGGAAAAGGCAAACTGTATTTCTGTGACTGGAATTATTGTATTGTGTTTTTCCCAATAAAAATATTTGGGAAAAAAAAAAAAAAAGCAGAGACATTTTCAAATTTTACAATTTAGTGTGTAGTGAGTTGCCTTTTATTGTGGCCAGCCTAAGCCACACCTGTGCAATGCCCATGCTATCTGATCAGCATCTTGATATGCCACAGGTGGTGGATGGTTTATCTCAGCAAAGGAGAAGTACTCACTAACACAGATTTTGACAGATTTGTGAACAATATTTGAGAGAAATAGGCCTTTTGTGTACATAGAGAAAGTCTTAGATGTTTCAGTTCAGCAAATGAATGGGGCAACAACAAAAGTTCCGTTTATAATTTTGGTCAGTGTATTTTACCTCCATGTCCATCACCTTTTGCTTTTCCTCTGACATCCTGTAAAAAAGCTGGCAGACTGGCTGTGCTTCACCTACATCAATGTCATGTTCCATCAAATGTGTTTGACTGGGTGTATCATTGAACAAACAAAGCTAACTGTTAAGAAGAGCAGACAGCTCAATGTACCGCTCTTCAGACAAACGATCAAACAAAGCATCGAGATTCTACAATGTCTTAGAATTCTTTAACTGGTCACGCAACAAACTCTCATCAGGCGGTGTAACCCCTTCATCCTCCTGTACAGAGAAACAATTCATACCATTCCCCACTGTTGGAGCTACTGAAACTGCTTTCAAAGCCCCTTTCTGCTCCATGCCACAAGACTCAGAAACCTGCAAATGACAAGCATAAAAGGGTTTTAGAAGATTTGATATACTGGGACCAAAAAGTAGCGCAGAATGTAGCTAAATGTCTTCCGGACCCTAACTGGCCTGACTGATCATGAGACTGTAACACTTTGTCACAAAACTTTGATTGAACAACAAACTGAAAAACGGGATTAACAACAACGTCTTCCCCATGCGGCACCCACTTCCTCACCAGCAGTTGGTCCTGCAGCAAGTAGCCACTTGCAACACTTTTTCCATCAACAGCAGTGAGAACACTATCAACCAGCTGACTTAGAGAGGGATCATCTCTTTGCTCTGCAACCAGGTCACTGCGAGAAACAGACAAAAGAGAATCCAAGAAAATAGCACCACATAGCTCACAATGTATGAATTTAAAGCCTCAGTATCTCTCAAAGGCCAGTGCTCATGGTCACCCCTGTGTGCAATCTCATACTAATCTGCCTGCCTAGCGGATTCTGCAGCTGTCTTTACCATATGGTTGGGAGCAGAATTTTTAAACTGCTCCAAAATGACCCAAATCACACAAACTTTGTAAGTCTCAACGAACACAATGACTACTTAGCTCTCTGGCAAACTCAACGTGAGTCTGTTTATCAGACTTTTACCATGTCCATATCCTCTGGCAACATGCCTCTGGCACAAACTCAAAAGCCATTAACACTGCAGTCTTGACCTTCAAATAAACGTCAGAGTTGGCTTCCTCTGCTCTATCTGTCAACACACATTGTAATAGTAATCGGCGGTCAGAGTCTGACCACAGTCTACACTCTGCTAACCGCTCAAAAAAGTGAGAAAAAAGCTGCCCGGGTCTCGTTCACAAAACTAAGGAACCAAACACAGATTACTGGCCAGATCAAAAGACCCTGAAGGAGACCTACTAGAGTTAGCGATAGAGACATAGCCCCACCTGTGTGAGTTTTAGCACTTAATCCATGCTCCATCATAAGCTTCCAGACTAGCAACAACAACATGCAACTTACCTCTGTCAACCAATGCAGGATTAGTGCCCCCAGGGAACCCTAGGCACTGAAGCTCCAAAGGGCCCTCCTGCCATCCCTAACACCAACACTCTTGATAAAAGCTATTGAAACCCAGCAAACCACAGGCACCTGATAGAAGCTTTGCCCCATCAGACAGACTCCACCAATATGCACAGACACACATACAATGCTAAAGCTGGTAATTAGGCTATTTTAACTTCCAGCCAAGGTGACATGTAAAATCACACATTTTGGTGAATAGTTGATGACTAGTCCAGCTGAGCAGGCAGCAAGCATGCCAGTCCAGTTCTATAAACCAAGTACTGCCATCATTATAAAATGAATGAAATCATCCCAAGACAGTGTATGGCTCAAGACTATGGCAAAATAGTGTTCACTGAAAACTATCCAAGCAGAAAGCACACTAGTAATTCTGAAACATGACTGACTGAAGATACAATGTCACAACACTGCTGAGTGCAGGTTGCACTAAGTGCAGTCACTGAAACCTAGTGCACACTACACAAATATTAGCCCGATTTGCCACTCGGCAACCGTCAGGCTGTGATCTGGAGTAAATCAGCGGTTGATCTGCGGTCACCAGTCGTTATGCTACTCCACAATGCATCAAAACACATGTGCTCCCTGACACATCACTGAGACATCGTCGACGTCTGCCAGATATCTAGCATGTCAAATATCTGGAGGAGTCGGCCGACTCGACATCCACATTCACCCAATAAGAGCAGTGCAGCTGTTAGTATAAAGGGAGAAGAGAAGGGGGGAAAGAACGCAGCATCTACAAAGACATGTTTCCCCAGCTTAACATGCTGCTTCCTGTCCGTAAGGAAGTCAGTGATCCACCTGCAGGTGGAGTCAGGCACGTTCAGCTGGGAGAGCTTGTCCTGCAGCAGGGCCGGGATGATGGTGTTGAAAGTTGAAGCTGAAATCTACAAACAAGATCCTGGCGTAGGTTCCTGGGGAGTCCAGGTTCTGGAGGATGTAGTGAAGGGCCATGTTTAACTGCATCATCTACAGACCTGTTGGCTCTGTAGACGAACTGCAGGGGGTCCAGGAGTGGGTCTGTGATAGATTTTTAGTTGGAACAACACAAGGCATTCAAAGGAATTCATTACCACAGAGGTCAGGGCGAAGGGTCTATAGTCATTTAGTCCTGTGGTCCTTCGCTTTTTGGGGACATGGATGACGGTGGAGGTTTTGAAGCAGGCTGGCACATGGCATGTCTCCAGTGAGGTGTTGAAAAATGTCTGTGAGACAGCTGATCAGCACAGTGCTTAAGGGTGGATGGGGAGACAGAGTCCGTCCTAGCTGCTTTGCCTATCCGCTTCCTCCCATGCATGTCCCCCAAGGATGAGGACTCTGCTTTATATTGCTGCACCAAACACACATACACTGGTTAAAGGAAGCAGAGAAGCTTTAAAAAACTCCTCAGAACATTTGTTCACAAAGACCCACAGGTGACAGTAGAAGATATGAAGTCAGATGAAACTATCTAAATAGAAACACAGCCTCTAAAAACCCACACATGCACACTAAGCAATAGCTGATGTTGTGGTTTCTGACTTCCTCATTGTTACATTTAACATGTGCTTTTTTTTTTTTTTCCAACAATAATGGTTAATAATGTCCCCATTATTGATTTTTAACAGCAGGTGTTAGGAATATATTTGGCATTATATGGATGGCCCTCTAAATGTTGTTCTAAATAATTCTGTTTTATTTATTGTCAGGTTAGGACACCTAAAATATCAAACAAGGAAGAAAGACAAGAGAGTCAATAGCTTTTTACTCACGAGGAGAACGGACAGAGATGTACTCAGTTACATCCCCCAACCGCTCTGAGTATCTCTGCCGATTCCTCTCTTTTTATTATGTTCAGGGAGGTCCCTAGTTACATACACATTGCTGCTATATGGGGAAGGGAGATAAGTAGATAAGCAGCAACATGAACTTGTGACATTGTTAGTTTAACATATGTTGCTATACAGAAGTTTCCAGGAACTATTTATGTTATCATAGCTGCATATCAAAATAGCTGCTTCTTCGGGTGTCTGCTCCATGACTCTTGTCTGACACCCATCCACTGCAGATTTCCTGTGTAACAAACACAAAAGCTCACATTAGTAAATGCTTTATATTTCATAAATGTATTTCAATGTACTGAGTAAATATGAGATAACTTATATACATAAAGATTCCAACATTTATAAATATTGTTACTATGTTATAACTATTGAATGACTTTAAAATAATCTTCAGAATTAAAAAGTTCATCAATATAATCCGAATACAAATGAATGATGTAAAACATTGTTTCCCAGAGATGTGTGAGATGTGGTGTGTTTCTCTGGGAGGAGGAGTCAATGCAAAACTCTGATCTCTTCCATCTCTACATATGTGTTGCTGAGTGAAGGACAGAGACTGAATCACTGACATTTACACTGTAGACTGGACAGAGACAACCAGATATAAAATGATTAGATCTGATTATTTGGGTGTTTTTCTCCTCCTGTCTATTAACTGGGCAGGTAAGAACAATGAAAGTCTTTACTGGAAAGATGCTGATAATATGTAACTATATTAACTAATGGGCTGTTTAAATATTTACAGGTACTGAGGCTCAAAAACTGACAGAATCTGAATCAGTGGTTAAAAGACCTGGAGAATCCCACAGACTGACGTGTGCATATTCAGGGTTTGGTGGCAATTATAACAAAGCTTGGATCAGACAGGCTGCTGGAAAGGGACTTGAATGGATTGCTTATATCAGTGGTGATGGTACCGGCAAATTCTACTCTCAGTCAGTTCAAGGCCAGTTTACCATCTCCAGAGACAACAGCAGACAGCAGGTGTATCTGCAGATGAACAGCCTGAAGACTGAAGATTCTGCTGTTTATTATTGTGCTCGAGAGCCACAGTGACTGGAGTTGGTTGAACAGCTGTACAAAATCCCACAGTACACATCTTTCATCTGGCAGAGCCTAAGAGTTTTTTTTTTATAGTACTTAAATCATATACTTTATGTTACATTACATGTTTCTTTCAAAAAACACAAAGTGTGTAAACTGTTCTTGAGGATCCTTATTACTGAAAATTAAATATATTAAACAAAAACACAATAAAGATCACGCGTATAAATGACAGCACAACACTATGGTTGTTGAAATTACACTAACAAAAAGTAGAAACATTTCTATACATGTCTACAAATTTACATCCATCAATGTCTGTAAATTGTGTGGAATCTAAAGAGAGTCATAATATTAGAGTGAAAATAATTTGTTTCTAAAATCACTACTGGGCAGTCAGTGTGAAGTTTCTAAAAGGAGACACTCAGATCTGGTGTTCTTATTGATTTTCACTTAAGATACTGTGATAGTTCATCATTTTCTACATGAAACCAAAGTCATCTTTTAACTTGATTCCACACATATTGAACAGAAAAGGAAGTAACTTATAAATCTGTGAACTACTTTAGTTTTCATATAAGATAAAATATTATTTTTTTTACATTTAGTCATAAAGGTTTCAGTCCCTGAGCAGCTGTTTTACTCTGGAGGTGCCAAGTTATTTTATATGTCTTTGTCTTCAGACATCTGCAAACACTGAAATCATTCATCATCATGTCTTTTATGCAAACCTTCAAACCCGCAGCATCAGACTTAAGTTTTTATACAATGTAAATGATCCTGGCTGCTGTCACTTTATTTCTGTTTGCAGCAAATACAGGCAAATACAAATGCAAGTAAATAAAGGAATAAATAAATGCTGAGATTACAAAAAGCCTGTGCTCATAATTTTGAAGTTAATCATGAATGTCATGTAGGAGGAGCTGCCAGTAAATAAATGATCTGAGGAAAACAGATTGCATCATATTTAAAGTGTGTTTTAACCATTTATAAACATGCTAAACACGATTAAATTTAAATGAATATGTTTTCCATTATCCATGTTAATATTCACTTACAAATAGTAATAATGAAAGATTGTGTAATGAAATTAAAACATCATTTGAAAGAAAACAGGGTTTGGGGAGGAGGAATGTGAGAACTGAGAAACAGGAGAGAAAGGGGTTAGACAGGCTTGGATTAAATAGACGCAGGTGGTCGAATTAGTCAAAGAGAGGCGTCGTCCTGTTCCTGAACTTTAGTTATATAACTCCATTATTTTCAGTATCACCTTTTTTACAATACTGATTGTGAATAACTCTCGCTAATGAAAATTATTAGCGTATTAAAGAGTGTTAAAGCGTTTATATTAATACAAGATAGACATAAAAAGGAAACAAATAAACAACAACCAAAAACAAAAGGTACAGAACAGCTTCTATGATGCAGGAGGGGGTATACAGCACAGTGCCCATAATAATAATAATAAATTATTTATTTCATGATCATAGTATGTACTTTATCTGTAAAGGTGGAGCTAAGGTTTCAAAATATGCCCGCATTGGGCTGCTCAGTAATCGTCTGTTTTAATTGCAAATATGAAACTCTGAAGCTCATTTCCAAATGTGATCCCAATTCATTTCAGTACTGTAACCTTATCAAATCAATCATTAAAGCCACATGCAACACTTTTTACAAAGAGCCAGTCGTTCTGACTGTAATGAAACACAATAAAGATAATCTTGACCTGGGTAACCTAACAAATTGACTGGAAGGCAGAGTGGAGAGAGAGAGTCTGATCTACTGGCTGCCACCTTTGGCTTAATTTAACCCAACAATCGACCCTATCCTGACTTGGATAAACCTGCGTCACACCACCGATGAATTATTTCTTCATATCTACAACTCACATTTACTGAATTTATAAATCTTATACAAAAAAAACAAACAATATTTTTATGCACTTGATTTTGGGGTTTTCTGTCACATTGGCCCTCATTTATCAAAAGTGCCAAATTTCCAGCGTACACCTGGCGTACACCCAAAACCACGGTGACTTTGAGATTTATCAATATGGACGTTGGCGTACGGCACGCTCAAATCCTACGCCAGCTCAGGAGGTGGTGTACATGTACGCAAGTTTTGAGTTAGAGCCGAAATGCGCAGAAATCATTTCCTAACAGCACAAAACGCACTGACAATCTAAAATACATGATATATTATGACCCACTGTAAGAGAAACAACGTTTGAAACATTAATTTGGGTGTTTACATTTGAGCAACACTACAGCCTATTGAGCAGTCAAAACATGCTTTGATTTGTATTTGGACTATTTTATCGTAGCTTTTGGTGCCTTTTATTTGGGTTAGCTTTTAATAAAATATGTACCTTGAAATGAAAAGGCTACAAGCAAAAAATGTTAAAACAACGAAGAGCATAAGCGGATGGCTTGAAGCACTGAGACTGGCTGCCGAAATGGACATAGCCCCACGCCCTTTAGGTGAGGTGGGCACAGACATGTCGCGCACAAAGCCCTGCATTTATTATAAGACAAAATTTATATTATGACCGCACAGCGAGCACCGACACCCCCGCTAAAGGCCCCGCGTCCCCAGACTCTGGCATGCTGATCTCTGTTCATGTGTGAGTCCTGGGTCAGTGCGTAAAGCCCAGTCCCGGAGGTGATGTAGCAACTTTTTATCAGAGCAACATTCTTTCATTTGGAGCTTATTTGGGACTTGACTTTGATGGGCGTTTTAGTGCTAAATCTATCTCTTGGAGCACCACAAGTAGCCAATGTATAATTCTAGGAACAGACAAAAACTTCTAGGTTGAACGGAACGCGCTGCACAAACAGGTGGCACAGACATGGTGCAGCTCATAATTGTGTTTGGACAATGTTTCACTCTGAACATAAAAGAAAAGTTACACCGCGGATGGTCAGATCCAGGCCGTGCGCGTCCAGACCCGTGTCCGCGCGTAATAGTCCCAGGACAGCGCAGAGCACTGTTTCCCTAAGCCACAAAACATTATGAATGCTTGCTTTGCACGCTGGGGGGTACGCCGCCCCGTATCTTTCCGTATGTCCTCCGTTCATCAAAGTAAATGCTCAGCAAGAGGCTCTTGGCCTGCTCCTCCGGGATGAGCGCACCCTCCTCTGGGGCTGACAGCGCACTGGTCCGCTCCAGCGAGGTTGACAGCGCGCGGCGGTCCCCCTGACTCTAGCACTGGCTCTCAGGCTGGACCTGAACTGTTTATGGCTCATCTGACCGCTCGTGTCCAGTTTTAAACGCATTGAACATTTTGTCAAAAATGTGTTAAATCATCGAATAAAAAAGTATTAAATTGTTTCCAAATGAAAAAACCTCGTAGGCTAATATTAAAATGCACAATATTTTTGAACATTTATGCCGGGGAGGGGCTCTAGTAGTGAAACTAAAATTTCATTTTTATTTTTTTTTAAATCTGAAAAAAAACAACATAATATTTTGTTTTGTGGATTTCCTGCTCCAAACCATGTATTTCTTGCCGTATTCTGTCAGTCTCTGCCGTGAAGTCCTGGGTGCAGCCTCCTGAAGCTTGAATAATTGAGGGCGTTTCATTCAAATTACGCACGTTTTCAGCCGCCGCATTTATCAACACCAGAGGGCTGTTTCACAAAAGTAGAATTTAGAAATCCAGGATAAGAGATAAAGCTGGGCTTGACCTAGTGTGATCAGTGCATCCTGGCTTTGTCAGTTTCACAAAAGCCAAACCAGGCTCAGAAGGTGCGACTATGTCAAGCCAGGTGTAAGTAATTCAGATAAATGGGCGTCAACAACTTTTTTCAAGAGACCACGCTGTCGATCACAGATTCATTGATGCTGAAATGGAAAAGACGTGTGCAGCACACTTTATTTGCTGTTACTCACTGTGTGCAAAAAAGGGTTTTTGATGAAAAAATGCACATAATATAAAAAAGAAAGACAGAAAAGTATTAAAACAGCGAGAAAAGCGTGGCAGACAATATTTATATACAATACTTAATAAGTAAGTTGCTAAAAGAATCACTGCTCCCAACTGAAACTAATTATAACGTTACCATGAATAGTAACGTTATGTCAGACCATACAAGTAAGCACCGGTCCTTAATATGTCACTCAGCAAATGTATTAATTACAACCACTAATCAACATACTGTCTATTCAATTCAATTTTATTTATATAGTGACAGTTCACAACAAAAGTATTTCTTTTTCTGGCAGCATTACTACTAGTACTAGTACTAGTATTGCCCATTTAACCCTATTTTGAAATAATATGTAATGCTGAAATATCTGATTGGGGAGTCTGGGGCTCCTCCCCCAGATGTTTTTGAGCATTAAACACTTAATTTTCTGACGTCTGAAGAAATATTCTACACCAATTTATGGTGGAAATTATTTTATATAAATTTTATTTATATAAAAGGAAACAAAATTCAGCTGGCAGGTGACAATTCAAAATATAAAAATATAATGCAGTATCAGCAGCTTGTTCAATTAGCTTAAGTTTCATTTTTTGGACAATGCACATATCTTTATTCTATGTTTGCACAGCATGTTTTCTTATTAACCTTTCTTAAAGCCTTTTCAGTTATTTACCATTTTTTAGTGCAAGCAACATTTTTGACAAATACTTTTAAAAAGTGTGTATATATAGTAGGCTTGGCAGAGAGGCTGGAGGTCTGTCAGTTTTGTGTGAAAATGGTGCACTTGTTTAGTCAATATGGATAATAGATAAAAAGTCAGTGTTGTGGTGCTCATAGAAAATACTGTATGATATCTCTAACTTGACCCTGAGGCTGTAGTCCTACAGCACATCCACAGGTGAAGACTTCCTGCTGTGCTGACTGTTATGTGTTTTACTGTCATATGTCTGAACTGCACACACTTGAAAAAATTAACAAAATAAAAAACAGACTTAGATATGGAGATAAAAAGAAGCACTGAAGATATTAGAAAACCAGCGACTGCAAAGAGAAGTGATTTAGTGATTTAGTGTACTGGAAGTACACTGTAAGCCAAACTGTAGCACAATGTATTGCGGTAATCATTGTTTTCTCTCCCAAACACGCAGTTGTTTCATGAATAAACAGTGCACAATATATCCTCCTTACTGAAGTAGGACTATAATTTGAGAGTATTATAAAAAGACATAGGAATCCTACATAGTGTGTGTGAGTTTCTTGAGTGACATATAATGTCCGGTGCTCACTTTTAAGGCACAGTATAACATTATAATTATGACAGTTTCAGTTAAGAGCTGTGATATTTTTAGTTTCTCACACATTCAGTCAGTCAACAATTGGCTGCCACTTTCTTTCGCTGGTTTATTGCTGTACCCGTGTTACTTTTTCTTTTATTTATCCTTTTTTAACATTTTTATTTTTTACAAGTGCTTTCATTCCACGTAAACCTAACTTACTCGCTGATGCCATTGTGTACAAAGTATGGTGGACGCATCTTCTCTAGTTATGAAACCTAATAACCACAACCTACTATTTTAATACAGGCTACTGAAAAATATGCAGAACACATAGGCCTACATAAGAACATGGAATGACTGAAAAAAACACTTTGGTTTCTGATCGGCGTGACGCTGACTGAACAGATAAGGCACCAGGATTAACTAAGCCTGGCTGTTAGCCTGGTCTGGAGCAGGCTAGCTGTACAGAATAAATCGCCATGGTAACTTATGTGCTACTGCTTTCGTGAAACCGAGTCAAGGCTTAATTCAGCCAGGATATCTGGAAAATCCCGGCTTAATCCCTTATCTTGCTTTTGTGAAACAGCCCTCAGGTGGTGCGTACACCTGGATTTCAAAGGTAAGCACAGCTTCATAAATCAGGCGCTGAGAACAGTGTAAGCATAATCTCACGCACAAAAATACGCCCGTTTCTACGCAAGAATGATAAATGAGGGCCAATGTCCTTAAATTATGAACAGTCAAATAGATGACAAATAGAAATATTTGTTAAGGTTTTATTTGTTTTTTTTCTCCCTATTAAAATGTAATTTAAAATACTAATTTGGGGGTATTGTAAAACACATACATGTGACAGACTGTGCCTAATAATAAAGTAACCAACTTTAATAATGTGTTTGACAAAAAATGAAAGAGGGACTCTTGGAGGAATGACTTGTTAACAGTAAACAAAAAAAAGTTCTCAAGAACGCAGGAATAAAAACATCTAAATCATACAAATTATACTAAAACGTGATGTAGATGCATGTGCAGTAAACATTGATTCACCAATTTCACCAAAAGGATCCAAGTCAAATCCAGTTCCTCCCTGTGAGGAGGAGTCAATGCAAAACTCAGATGTCTTCCACCTCTACTTATCTGACTGCAGAGAGGATGACAGAGAACAGTGGACACACAGTTTAACATGATGGACTATAGGACAGGACTGCTGCTTTTAACTGTCTGCTGGGCAGGTGAAGATCTTCACAGGTCTTAATTTAGCATACCTTTTATTTAGGTAACCAGCTTATTTCACGTGATACTTTATTCTCTTGACAGGTGTTGATGGTCAGACTCTGACAGAATCTGAACCAGTAAGTAAAAGGCCTGGAGAATCGCACAGATTGACCTGTACAGCCTCTGGATTCGCATTCAGTGCACAGTATTTGGCCTGGATCAGACAGGCTCCTGGAAAAGGACTGGAGTGGATCGCTTATATCTATGCTGATGGTAGCAGCAAATCCTACTCTCAGTCAGTCCAAGGTCGGTTTACCATCTCCAGAGACAACAGCAGACAGCAGCTGTATCTGCAGATGAACAGTCTGAAGACTGAAGATTCTGCTGTTTATTATTGTGCCAGAGACTCACAGTGACTGGAGTTGGTTGAACAGCTGTACAAAATCCTACAGCACTCATATTTCACATTTTTAGACCCCGAACATGAAGTATTTTTCTTTGTATTCTGATTACATTCTTATTTCTATATTTAGCTGTTTATATTTATTCTTTAGTCATTGTTTTTTATTCTGTATTTGCATGAACAATTCATCATACAGATAACTAAAAACTGTTCCTGAGAAATCTGATTATTAACCATTAAACACAAAAAAGGTGACTTGTTCATAAAAGCTTAAAAAAACAGCACAACAACATTTTATATTTTACTAGTGTCCAGTATCATCTTCTTCTGTCATATTCTTAGGAGCTCTTAGCCACACACTCATCCACAGCCGGCCTCAAAGCTCTTAGGAGGATCATTTGCGAAATCAGCCATCAGGCTCCACAATGCCACAGCACCCATTCTTAATTATATTTCTGACATTTATCTGGTTGTAAAGAATTATTGTATATTGATTGTATATAGTGTGTAAATATCTAAACATCTATGTAGAATGCAAATTGTTTATTGATCGTATATAGTGTATGCGTATACAGCGTGTAAATATCAGTATATATTTATAGATCCATGCAGAATGTTACCGATTCTACTTTTATTCACACAGAGAAAGAAAGGTACAGGAATGGACCTAAAAAGGTGCAAATGCTTTGTCGCTCCAGCTGTACCCTAGCAGGGTACGAGGACTCTTGTCTCTACCTCTAAAAGAACATTTCTGCACTCCTAGTGGCAAAATTTACAATTATTCATTTAGCTGACACTTTTATCCCAAGCTAATTACAACTGCTATACAATTATCTGAGGTCACACCCCAATCAAATAGGGGTTAAGTTTCCTAGTAAGGGACACATTGTTGGATGTGTCACAGTGGGGATTGAACCTGGGTCTCTAACACCAACGCCATGTGTCTAATCCACTTGGGCAATACCAACCATTTATGTCCTGGGGGCGGGGATCACTGATTTGCTGCATCATTTGCCTGTACCTTATGCTTATTACAATTACAGTTATGAAACTTTTACTGTCAGCAATGATTTTGTACCTTTAAAAATAAATGTACCTTTTAAAATAAAGTCCACGTCTAAAACACCTTAAGGATCATTTCCGTAACATACAGGGTACTTTTTTGACAAATGTACATCTAGAAATGATACCCCTATTTCTCGGTGTGTTGTATCTGTTCTTTTACATTCCTCTGTGCTTTGTCAAAGTCAGCATTTCTTCTTTTGCAGTATAACTTGATCATTTGTTACAAAAAATTTTCTTTTTTTTAACAGGTGTGAAGTGTGAACAGTTGACACAGCCAGCCTCTGTGACTGTGCAGCCAGGTCAACGTCTGACCATCACTTATCAGGTCTCTTATTCTTTGGGCAGCTACTGGACAGCTTGGAACAGACAGCCTGCAGGGAAATGACTAGAGTGGATTGGAAGAGGAGGTGTTGGATGCACCACATATTGCAAAGATTCACTTAAGAACAAGTTCAGTATCGACTTAGACTCTTCCAGGAACAGAGTGACTCTAAACAGACAGAATGTGCAGCCTGAAAACACTGCTGTGTATTACTGTGCCAGAGATCCACAATAACATAAACCATCAGTAGACCTGAACAAAAACCCCTCAGTGCCTGAACGCTTGTCACATGAAGCCAACAGATGAGGAGCCCTCAGACCTCTAATGACTTCAACACCAGTTCACAGAGAGAAACAGACATATTTAAAAAGGAGAAAGAATATAACATTATAATATAATAATATGATAAAACACACTGGAGGCTTTTTCCAAAATGTGTCTCCTCTGTTTGATTCACAATATTAATGTGGCAGCAATTTTTGCACCTCACAACTGTGTTTTAAAAAGCTCTTCACCTAATTGAACCTATTTGATTAAAATGTAAAATCTGAATTACTATTTAATAATAATGAAATGATTCTTATTTTTTGGGAGTGCATCCCTGTAATATGAAAATCACTTTGTGGACCTGAAGCAAGATTAAGATGAAGAACATAATGTAATCTTTTGGTAAGGTCAAGTTTTGTGTCATGAAAATTCAGTTGAGAGTATGTTTAAAGTTGTTATTTGTTGGATGATACTCTGATAAATCTGACCACTTACAATTTATATTAAGCAAATTTTTTTGATTACCTAAATTACATTTATTTGGTCGTTGCAATTATATGTTATTGTTTTTCAAGTCCAATAAACAAAAGGGGAAATTCTCAATGCAAAATCTAGCTGTCTTCAACCTTCACTAATCTGACTGCAGAGAGGAAAATAAAGCTTTTAGTTTTTACTGTAACTTTTGTTTCATACAACATACCAGTGTTTGTGTATATGACTTAATTAATTACAAGTACATGGTTACAGTTTATAAAAAGAACATGGTAGCAGAGCCGCCCTCAACATGTTAATGTAGCTTTGTTTTAAAATAAACAAATAAGTAGCAACACTTAATAATGCTCTATAAGAAAGCAACAAATGCATATGCATGGAAATAGTGGCTTTGACCAGGAGCGTCTTGTTCATTAGTATGACTGGGCGATGAAGCTGGGGGTACAGTACTTTTGGTGAAAACGCCACTAAGAGGGGGAAGGAAAGTACCACTTTAAGATAAGGGGTGGAAGGTTCCAAGGGGTGATGGCCTTTTTGACGCTTTTATCCAAAGCGACTTACAATTGCTATATATGTCAGAAGTCGCAAGCCTCTGGAGCAACTAGGGGTTAAGTGTTTTGATCAGGGACACATTGGTGGATGCGTTACAGTGGGGAATTGAACCCGCGTCACTCACACTAAGGGCATGTGTCTTATCCACTGCTCCATCACCACACCTTGTTCATAAAAGGCCAAACCCAGCACAACACTATGGTTGCTGAAATTAATCTACTGCAAAAAACAAACATTTATATACATTTATATAAATTTAGACACATTAATGTCTATAAAATTTTGTGGAATATAAAGTGAGTCATAATATGAGAGTGACAAAAAATGTCAGTCAGTATCAAGTTTCTAAAAGGAGACAGTCTGATCTGGTGTTCTTACTGATCTTAACTGACTGAGACTTGAACTCTGGACTGAACTAAAGCTTAACACTCCTGCTGCTCATGAACACTGGATACTGTGATAGTTGATACTTTTCTACCCTAAACAAAAGTCAAGTGTTAATTTGACTCAGCACATTTTGAACAGAAAAGTACAACAGCATATTTAAGTTTTTTTTTTTTCATAGAACAAACCAAAAAAACAACAACAATAAACCACATACTATGATATTTGATTAAGACAGTTTTATTTCTGACATAATCAGACACAGATAAACATAAAATGTAGTTATAATCACAGAAAAGAACATATAAATGCATGAACTACTTTAGTTTTTTTCTAATATAAAAAAATGGTTTTGCATTTAGTCTCACAGGTTTCAGTTCCTGAGCAGCTGTTTTCCTCTGGAAACGATGTCTTTGACATCTGCAAACACTGAGATTATTCATCATTGTCTTTTATGCAAACCTTCAAACCAGCAGAATCAGACTTGATCCTGGCTGCTGTAACTGTGTTTGTCTTTGTAGCAATATTATTTTAATGATTAATTTTTCCATTATCCATGATTCATGTTAATATTTACAGTTTGAATAGTAATGGACTATATGGTCTAAAGTAATAGACAGCAGGTGTATCTGCAGATGAACAGTCTGAAGACTGAAGATTCTCTTGTTTATTATTGTGCTCGGTTGAGCAGCTGTACAAAAATTCTACAGTACTCATTTTTACCATAATTATTTCAGATGACAAATGTCTTTACTTCATGCAGAATTTGAAGAAAATGATACAATACAGTAACACCAAACACTTGTGAGAACCATTACTGTTTGATTTGGAAAATATTTCTAAAAAGAGATGTGAATGAAATAATATTTCTTGATAGGCACATTTTGCGTTTTCCATAATAGAGCTTCATCAAACAACTCCACTGAGAAGACATTAGCTGAACAATAAACTGCATTTGTGTAGTCCAATGGTTTCACATGTATAATGTAAGATTTAATTGTGATATGAAACAGCACTTTCACATACATTTTTTGACAGGTAAACCAGCAGATATTTTACTCTACAGTAATTATTTTTTTGCATATCGTCACACAGGTTTCACACATGAAAGTCATGTATACAAAATAAATAAATACATGGCATTAAACTCTGAGTGAGTCCATGAGCTCATCCCTCCCCATAATATCCTGATGCAAATCTTCAGTCTGTGCAGTGTACTTCTGTCCTGCTGACTGCTCTTGTACTCTGTGTGGAGCATCAGAGGTCACATCTCCAGCCTCAGGATGATCAACACACTCACTCTTCTGCTGGTTGCTCTCTCTCTGCCCTGTGAGTTCTCCTGCTTCCTGCTGTTTTATCTTTTATCAGACAACATCGACTGATGGTCAGTCAGTGATCCCAGAAAACTTCCCAGATGACTTTCTCACTTTCTTTTGTGGTTCCTCTCTCCTTTCATCTCATCAGGTTGTACAGGTCAGAGTATGGAGTCCATTTCTCCCAGTTCAGTAGTGAAAAAGCCTGGGGAGACTCTCAGTCTCTCCTGCAGAGGATCTGGATTCACATTTAGCTGCTGCAGTATGCACTGGGTAAGACAACCTGCAGGAAAAGCACTGGAATGGATTGGACATGTTTACAGCGATGCAAGTAGAACAGATTATGCCAGCAGTGTGCAAGGACGAATAGAAGTCACGAGAGATAATAGCAACAGCATGGCTTATCTGAGACTGTCTAACTTAAAGCCAGAGGACTCTGCTGTGTATTACTGCGCCAAACACACACAACAGTTAAAGGAAGCAGAGAGGCTTTACAAAAACTCCTCAGAACATTTGTTTACAAAGACCTACAGGTGGCAGTAGAAGATATGAAGTCAGATGGCACTAACTAAGGAGAGTATGCCTCTAAAAACACAAACATGCACACTATAAAAGCAACAGCTGATGATACTAGGGATGTCACAGACATACTGTATATTTTTGTCTGAGCTAGAGTTCTTTGCCAATGCAAGTCCAATCCAATACTTTTTTATTCATATTTTGATTAAATATATACCTAGAACACTGATATAATGCAGCTTTAGCCTAATACATTCAACAGATTTTATTTTACACAAGCATCTACATCCCAAAACTGAAGATACAGATTGAAAAATGCAAAACTTATAAACATTCAGTAATTTAGGATATGAATGAATGTTTATCGTGAAAAAATGTGACTCTTGACTTTGAAATCAAGAAATATCAATCTGCTGATGCTACTAGTTGAGTGTTCAGTATATTGCACTTTGCCAGAACAAGACAACTCACTGCAACACTCAGTAGACCACATACAGAGGGTAATGACCTGACAAAGACAAGACGAAAACACTGAGTATATATAGAGAGACTAATGAGCAGGGTGGGAGCAATACAGGTGACAGTGATCAAGGTTAACTAGGCACAGGCAGGGAGCGAGAGACAGGAGGGGAAAACAGAGAGACAGACATGCAAAGGGATCACTGGGGTAACAGACATGACACAGGTACTGTACACTAGACAATAGACAAGACAGAACCCCAAAACGCCTGCAAACACTGAAATTATTCATTGTCTTTTATGCAAGCCTTCAAACCAGCAGCATCTGACTTAAGTTTTTATCTATCTACATTATAATAACAATAATTTGCCCAAGGGCGTCACTTTGTGTTGAAAAGTGGTGGGGAAATAGGGGCTCAGATTAGGGGTGTGAAGAGCCCACGAGATCATGCAATATTAGGTTCACAATAACGAGACAAAAAGTTCGTTAAACAGTGTTATTTCCTGCACCAATTTAACAATTTTTTTTGTGAAGTGTGAACAGTTGACACAGCCAGACTCTGTGACTGTGTAGCTGAACAAACACCCCTCAGTGCCTGAACACTTGTAACATGAAGCCACCAGAGGAGGAGCCCTCAGACCACTAATGACTTGAACAGCAGCTCACAGAGAGAAACAGACATATTTAGCAATGAAAAAGGTAAACGGAACATAAAATGTTTTGTGTAAAAGATAACAATATTAAATATACAGTGGACGCATTTTCCACAACAAATCTTCTCTGTCTGGTTGTCATTACTACTAATTAACCCAGAATTTTCTCCATTGTAATATGAATATCTCTTGGTGGACCTGCACTCAGATTAAGATGGGTAAAAAGAAAACATAATATCACATTTTTTTTGCAAAGTCAAGATTTTGACTCATCACAGTTGAAGTGAGTATGTTTAACATTGTTGTTTGTTTGAAGATCTCTTGATAAAACACAAAATTCCTCTTTATGGGAAATTCATATTAAGCAAGGTTTTAAATGTAGGGTTACTTTAAAACCTAGCTGTTTTCTGCCTTCACCAATGTGACTGCAGGGAGGATGATGAGCTTTGTATTTTTCACTAAAACTTTTGTTTTACATGACATGACATGCATTTATGTGTCTGACTGGGAAATGTCTTGTAATATAATAAAAAGTTTCACTGGGGTATTCACTGATATATTTATGTTGTTGGTGTGTCTGTCTGTTTTTAACCCACTGTCTCTCTCAGGGTACTGCACTCCTTTCCTGACAGATTTTTTGTCAACATTGTATCTCCAAAATCTCTGACTGATGTCCTGATGATTTTACATATGAACACTTTGTGAGAAAGTCTTCACATTGTTCACATGTTGTCGACTGTGTGTAATAAACAACTTCAAAAATGTGTTTATCAATCTATTGAACAAATAAATACTGAAACATGAAACTGTTGTAGCAACCAGTCATATACAGTTAACATTGATTCTCCAGTTTCAACAAACAGTAACTGAGATCCAAGTAAAATCAATTTCTGCCCTGTGAGGAGGAGTCAATGCAAAACTCAGATGTCTTCCACCTCTACTTATCTGACTGCAGAGAGGATGACAGAGAACAGTGGACACACAGTTTAACATGATGGACTATAGGACAGGACTGCTGCTTTTAACTGTCTGCTGGGCAGGTGAAGATTTTATGTCCAATACATCCAATATGTATTTTATTTGTGTCACCAGCTTATTTCACTTGATGCATGTTTATCTTCTTGACAGGTGTTGATGGTCAGACTCTGACAGAATCTGAACCAGTGGTTAAAAGGCCTGGAGAATCCCACAGATTGACCTGTACAGCCTCTGGATTCACATTCAGCAGCTACCATATGCACTGGATCAGACAGGCTCCTGGAAAAGGACTGGAGTGGGTTGCCTGGGTTAGTGATGGTAGTGGTAGCCTCAAATACTACTCTCAGTCTGTCAAAGGCCGGTTTACCATCTCCAGAGACAACAGCAGACAGCAGCTGTATCTGCAGATGAACAGTTTGAAGACTGAAGATTCTGCTGTTTATTATTGTGCTCGATACTCACACTGACTGGAGTTGGTTGAGCAGCTGTACAAAATCCTACAGATGTCACCTTTTATATTTCCACAGTACTTATATCAGACAGTAAATGTTTTATTATTTTTTATTATGTTTATTTTTTTTCTATTCCATATTCTACGTTACATATATTTTTTCAAATAATACAAAGTTGTTTAAACTCTTCCCGAGTAACATTATTACTGAGCATTAAACAAATTAAAGAAAAACACAATAAAACAAACACAAGGAAGGGCGAATGACAGCCCAGCAAGCCGGTTGCTACTATGAACTACAAATACTAAACATGTCTACATATTAAAACCCTTTTTATATACAGTCTATGATTAAAACACAATATTGTCCGTAAATTATATAGAATCTAAAGTGAGTCATAATATGAAAGTGAAAATAATTTTTTAATGTTTATTTTATAAAATCACTAGAGGGCAGTCATCTTCAAGTTTCTCTCTCCTCTGTTTCTAAAAGGAGACACTCAGATCTGGGC
Source organism: Lepomis macrochirus (assembly GCA_024633595.2). Taxonomy (NCBI): domain Eukaryota; kingdom Metazoa; phylum Chordata; class Actinopteri; order Centrarchiformes; family Centrarchidae; genus Lepomis; species Lepomis macrochirus. The sequence goes on along the minus strand of JALXJV020000007.1, from coordinate 31,836,057 downwards.
CCGTATTCAGAAAGAATCTTAAGGCTAAGAGTAGCTCCTAGTGACGTAATTCTAAGAAAATTCTTAGAAAAGTGGGCGTGTACTCTTAAAATTAAAGAAAAAATCCTAGTAAAGAAAAAAGTAATTCACAAAGCATCTTAAGCCTTAAAAGAGCTCTTAAGCTCAGAATTGTTAGGAGCAGGGACGAGGACTTTTAAGAGGCTTAAGAGTTTCTTTAGTAGAGGAGAAAATGGCAGAAAGACAAAGAGGGAGAAGAAATGTGTTACAGACAACGGATGACAGTGAGTTAATCAGATGCTATAGATTAGATCTTGCAGGGATCGTGTTTATGACTGATCTTATTAGATACGCGCTAACATCTCCGAAACAGCGCAGGAATGAAAGTAATCACTACATTAGGATATTTGGCGATGCAGCGGTGATGATTTGGGTCTGTCACAACCTTCTGTAAGCGTGACGACACAAACAATTAAAGCTGATGATACACGGGGCAACTTTTTGAGCAATGTTGCTGGGCAATCTTGCTAGAGGCAAGTCCGACTGTGTTTTAAATGGATAGCGGCGGTGCGGGGCGGGGTGGCGGAGTGGTAGGGGAAGGGGATTACGGTAGTAATCTTTACTCATTATTACTGACGACAGCGTTGCCCTGCACGATTGCTCTAAAATTTGCTGTGTGTATCATCAGCCTTACAGCAATGTCAGAAGCTCTTGTGTCGCAGTTCATTTCGTTTCCACTGGACATTCCCACCTTGCAGGCTCAAAAAACTGCATTTATGAATAGCCTATAGCAGCTTATAGCTTTGCGCTATACGCTCCCTCGTCTGCTTCTCGCCCCGTCCTGTGACACCCAGCCGAATTTTCCTTTTATAATTGCCTTGTGTTTATCCACTAACTGGTCCAGTTGGGCTTTCTCGCCCTGGTTTTGATTCCATGTTTGATCCATTAAAACCAACATTCAAACCACCACTTAAATAGAAACGCCAGCAATCAGTGTTATTGGAAAGAGTGGAACAATTTTTATCATTCCAAGCCAATCAAATACCTGATAGGAAATTAACAGCATGGTAAATAAAAAAACAGGATTTATATACACATATATAATGTGTGTGTGTGTGTGTGTGTGTGTGTGTGTGTGTGTGTGTGTGTGTGTGAGGAGAGAACGGTCAAATAGGAAATATTACGCATGTAATTTCCAAAGTAAAGGCTTAGAATATAACCTACACTAGAATCACTCTTTTTTTTCCTTCTTGGACAACCAACCAATCACAGTCTTCAAACGATTGTGTCATACATAGCAACGGGGTCAACCCCGCCTCCTCACTAAGATAAAAGTTTTTGTCTTTTCCTTGCTCAGAGTTGCTCTCAGATCAGTTGTGAATAGCTCTTAAGCTAAGACTCCTAGGTAAAAGTTTTTAAGCTAAGAATTTGAACAGCACACAATTTGAACAGAAAAGCATGACAGCATTTTCAAGTCTTAACAATTAACCACGTAGCATGATATTTGATTAAGACTGTCATTTTCTGATATAATAAGATGTTAAAATTTGGTGATAATCTCAAAAGTAGCTTATAAATGTGTGAACTACTTTTGTTTTCATCTAAGATAAAAAATATTTAGTTTTTTGCATTTAGTCAGTCAGGTTTGGTGCTAAGTTAATTATTCTATATGTCTGTGTCTTCAGACATCCGCAAACACTGAATTTGTTCATCATCGTCTTTTATGCAAACCTTTAAACCAGCAGCATCAGACTTAAGTTATTTATACAATTTGAATGATCCTGGTTGCTGTCACTGTATTTCTGTTTGCAACAAATACAGTAAGTGAGCAAATAAATTAATAAATAAATGCTGCAATTTCAAAAACCTTTGCTCATAATAATTAAATGCAAGTTAATCATTAATGTGATTTAGGAGGTGCTTATAGTACATAAATGATCTGAGGAAAACAGATGCATCATTTTTAAAGTGTGTTTTAATCATTTTAAACATGCTAAACACCAAATACAAGTCAATTTTAATTAATATGTTTCCATTATCCATGATTCATGATAATATTCACTTTGAATAGTTATAATGAAATAATAAGAATGTGAAAGTGAAACATCTTATGTAAAGCAGAGGTGATTTCCAGGCATGTTTTCACTCTGCAGATATAATAACAGTCAACAGACTCTTCTATTGGCTCCAGTTAGACCAACATTGATCCTTCATGTGTTTGGTCCTATGCAAACTCAGTGACCTTCCTTGTTACTTAGCTATAAAAACTTCCCATCAGGCTGTCAGTGGAGTTCACAGCACGTCACTTTCAACATAAACCATGTTTTCTGTAGCTCTGCTGCTGCTGTTGGCAGCTGGATGTGAGTCTCTCTGGATTTGTCAAAGTCAGCAGTTCTTCTTTTGCAGTATAACTGATCATTTAAGAAACATTTTCTTTTTTCACAGGTGTGAAGTGTGAACAGTTGACACAGCCAGCCTCTGTGACTGTGCAGCCAGGTCAACGTCTGACCATCACCTGTCAGGTCTCTTATTCTCTTGGCTACTTCACAGCTTGGATCAGACAGCCTGCAGGGAAAGGACTGGAGTGGATTGGAATGAAATATACAGCAGGCTCTCAATTCAAAGATTCACTGAAGAACAAGTTCAGTATCGACTTAGACTCTTCCAGCAACACAGTGACTCTTAATGGGCAGAATGTGCAGCCTGAAGACACTGCTGTGTATTACTGTGCCAGAGGGTCAAACGCGTTGTGGGCACAGTGAGAGAAAACAACAGGAGAGCTGTACAAAAACTTCTTCCTCCATTTACAACCACCACTGGAAACATTCCTGTGTCAGGTCTCTTATTCTGTTAGCAGCAGCTGGACAGCTTGGATCAGACAGCCTGCAGGGAAAGGACTGGAGTGGATTGGAGATGCACGTGTTGGATTCACCACATACTACAAAGATTCACTGAAGAACAAGTTCAGTATCGACTTAGACTCTTCCATCAACAGAGTGACTCTAAACGGACAGAATGTGCAGCCTGAAGACACTGCTGTGTATTACTGTGCCAGAGATCCACAATAACACAAAATATGAGCAGACCTGAACAAAAAAAACCCCTCAGTGCCTGAACACCAGTGTCCCTCCATGCAAAGTGAACTTCCTCACATTCTGCTAAAGACTTGATATCATGCTGTCAGTTGCAGCAGAAGAAGAGAAGCTCCCATCAGATCACCTTCAATACCAACCATGTTCTCTGTAGCTCTGCTGTTGCTGTTGGCTGCTGGATCCTGTGAGTCTCACTGAGGCAGAGACACTGACAGTATGATCACTGTTCACTGTTATTACACTGATTCAACATTCAACATTTTTTTGTGAAGTGTGAACAGTTGACACAGCCAGACTCTGTGACTGTGTAGCTGAACAAACACCCCTCAGTGCCTGAACACTTGTAACATGAAGCCACCAGAGGAGGAGCCCTCAGACCACTAATGACTTCAACACCAGCTCACTGTTACAAAGACAAACAGACGTATTGACTATTTAAAAAAGCAAAAGTAAAGGGGAATTTAACATGGTTCATTATAATATACAACAATAATATTAAATATACAGTGGAGGCATTTTCCAAAAAGTGTCTTCTCTCTCTTAGTCACAATGTTCATGTGAATTATTGACAGCATCATTTCAGCTCGCAACTGTTCAGAAGCTCTTCATCTCATAGAAATTGAACATGAATAATTCCTACTTTATGTCATTTTTTGCAACTTTTTTTTCACCATAAAACAAGACACATTATATTAATAATAAGTTCACTGGATTAGTGCTCTTCAGCTTCTCTCCATATTCAGTTTGACCTGTTTGAATAAAATATAAAAACTGAATTACTATTTGATAACAATCAAATGATTCTTATTTTCTGGAAGTGAATGGTGTGTGTGTCAGATTTTTATTTACTGTAATATAAAATGACTTTGTGGACCCGAAGCAACATTAAGAATAAGAACAAAATGTAATATCATGTTTTGGGAAATAAAACATTTGTTGGACAATACTCCGATAAACTTGTCTACTTCATAAAACATAAAATTCAACTTTTAAAGATAATTAATTTTAGGCCAGTTTCAAATTTAGATTGCTTAAATCTAATTTATTTTGCTTGTGTTGCAACTCGTACTTCACTGTTTTTCACATCCAACAAAAAAAAAGATTAAACTCTTTCCTCTCTGTGAGGACGAGTTCATGCAAAACCCATCTTCACTGATCAGGAAGGAGGACAAACCTTTTACATTTCATTGCAACTTCTGTTTTACACATCATAACAGTACCTGACTGAATTATTCGAAGGGACATGGTTAAAAAACAACATTCTAGCAGAGCTCTCCTTCTAGAATTTATTCTGTGTTTATTTATTCTAGGAAAGTCAATTAAAATTCTCTAATTCTCTGCAGGAAAAAAAATCTCTAAATTATACTGAAACGTGAACCTCTTGGAGGAAAGATAGTAAATATTCACCAATTTCACCAGTAAATTCAGTTCCTCCCTGTGAGGAGGAGTCAATGCAAAACTCAGATGTCTTCCACCTCTACTTATCTGACTGCAGAGAGGATGACAGAGAACAGTGGACACACAGTTTAACATGATGGACTATAGGACAGGACTGCTGCTTTTAACTGTCTGCTGGGCAGGTGAAGATATTCTCTGATCTTTAATATAGATTATATTTGTGTTACCAGCTTATTTCTTTTGATGCATTTTTCTCCTCTTAACAGGTGTTGATGGTCAGACTCTGACAGAATCTGAACCAGCGGTTAAAAGGCCTGGAGAATCCCACAGATTGACCTGTACAGCCTCTGGATTCACACTCAGCAGCTACTGGATGCACTGGATCAGACAGGCTCCCGGAAAAGGACCGGAGTGGGTTGCTGCTGATACTGGTGGCACCAATTACTACTCTCAGTCAGTTCAAGGCCGGTTTACCATCTCCAGAGACAACAGCAGACAGCAGCTGTATCTGCAGATGAACAGTCTGAAGACTGAAGATTCTGCTGTTTATTATTGTGCTCGAGACTCACAGTGACTGGAGTTGGATGAGCAGCTGTACAAAATCCTACATTAGGCAAATCATCCTCACTGGGCTGAGAGATCCTACAAAATAATTTGATTTTCATTCATGTTTTGTTTTGTTTTATGTACAATTAGTAAACCATCATTAAGCTACGCATGTCCCGATCAGGTTTTTTTGCCCTCGAGTCCGACAGAGGGCATCCAGGATGTTCCTTATTTTTTATTTAATTCACCTTATTTTAACATTCAACAACTCTGTTAACAAACAGAGCACTTCTGTGAGGTAGCTTGAACAACCAAGTAATAAATAACATAAATTCTTCATTTTGGACTTTAGTGCAACAGTAAATAAAAATATGAGAATATATATACATTTATATCCGAGTCCTGATCGGGAGGTAACGTCCGATTCCGATCGAGTCTAAAACAATGCAATTGGGCCCGATTTCTGATCTTGTTATCGGATCTGGACTTCCCTAACAATAACCAAACATATAAATAACATAGTCTCTTGTTTGTTGAACTCATTCAATTATAATTTACTGTGAGAGCTGTGATTCAGGCCAACTTTATTTGATTCATGCATCTTAATTTGACAAACTTTAGATGCTTATTAATAATCTTGTGCTTGAGGTTTGTACACAAAAAAAGCCCAAAAAGTAAGAACACACAACATTTTTGGATGTCAGAGTTTGCCTCGAAACAGATTAATAAAATGCAGTTTGACAAAACTTTGATAAAAAGAACTTTAGTAGACAATCTCAAATCAAGCCTACAATCATATGTTCATGCTATAAACACTGAGGCCAATTCTTAAAATGATAATATTATTAATCACTTTTATTAATACTTTACCCGCTTCATCGCTCTACTATGGTCTCTTCACAGCCTCTGCCATGATATCCATACTGTGAATACCTCACTAGCTTCTTCCAAAGAACATTGTACTTTCTATAATTTTTACTTTTTCTTATAGTTTGCTTGCTGAGTGTTGTAGTTCTCTTGGAGCACATTCGGAGTTTGGGCCTGTTGGAGAATGACAAAAAGAGCAAGCTCCAGCCCTACCATTAATAATATTTCTGGACATGGTTCTGGATTCCAGGGCCCGTATTCACAAAGAATCTTGAGGCTAAGAGTAGCTCCTAGTGACGTAATTCTAAGAAAAGTCTTAGAAAAGTGGGCGTGTACTCTTAAAATTAAAGAAAAAATCCTAGTAAAGAAAAAAAGTAATTCACAAAGCATCTTAAGCCTTAAAAGAGCTCTTAAGCTCGGAATTGTTAGGAGCAGGGACGATGACTTTTAAGAGGCTTAAGAGTTTCTTTAGTAGAGGAGAAAATGGCAGAAAGATCTAAGAGGGAGAAGAAATGTGTTGCAGGATGACAGTGAGTTAATCAGACGCTATAGATTAGATCGTGGCAGGGATCGTGGTTTGTGACTGATCTTATTAGAGACGCCGCTAACATCTCCGACACAGCGCAGGAATGAAAATAATCACTACATTACGATATTTGGCAATGCAGCGGTGATGATTTGGGTCTGTCACAACCTTCTGTAAGCGTGACGACACAAACAATTAAAGCTGATGATACACGGGGCAACTTTTTGAGCAATGTTGCTGGGCAATGTTGCTAGAGGCAAGTCCGACTATGTTTTAAATGGATAGCGTCGGAGCGGGCCGGGTAGGGAAGGGGAAGGGGATTACGGTAGTAATCTTTACTCATTATCATTGACGACAGCGTTGCCCTGCACGATTGCTCTAAAATTTGCTCTGTGTATCATCAGCCTTACAGCACTTTCAGAACCTCTTATTGTGTCACAGTTCATTTCGTTCCCACTGGACATTCCCACCTTGCAGGCTCAAAAAACTGCATTTATGAATATAGCAGCTTCCCTCTTGCGCACAACGAGAATGAACCGTTAATAGTTTGCGCTTAAGCTCCCTCGCTCTGCTTCTGCCCGTGCTGTGACACCCGCCCAAATTTTCCTTTGAGAATTGTCTTGTGTTTATCCACTAACTGGTCCAGTTGGGCTTTCTCGCCCTGCTTGGTTTTGATTCCATGTTTGATCCATTAAAACCAACATTCAAACCACCACTTAAATAGAAACGCCAGCAATCAGTGTTATTGGAAAGAGTGGAACATTTTTTATCATTCCAAGCCAATCAAATACCTATAGGAAATTAACAGCATGGTAAATAATAAACAGGATTTATATACACATATATAATGTGTGTGTGTGTGTGTGTGTGAGTGAGCAGAGAACGGAAGGCTTAGAATATAACCTACACTTAGAATCACTCTTTTTTTCCATCTTGGACAACCAACCAATCACTGTCTTCAAAAGATTGTGTCATACATAGCAACGGGTCAACCCGCCTCCTCACTATGATAAAGTTTTTGTCTTTTCCTTGCTCAGAGTTGCTCTCAGATCAGTCCTGAATAGCTCTTAAGCTAAGACTCCTAGGTAAAAGTTTTTAAGCTAAGATAAGAGTTTTCTGAGAGGACTCTTAGATTCTTTGTGAATACGGGCCCAGGAGGGCTACCCTAGTACTGACCCCCTAGAGACAGCTAGTCCTCAAAGCTTGCCAATGCCAGTTCCAGCTACATTCAGGTCAACTGGGGACTCTGTATTTTCCTCATGGGCTGAATGGCCACCATTGTGCAAATATTTCCCTTTGCCCTCCTCTACATGGGCCCTGTACATAGGTACCTGTTGAGCCCGGGCCTTTGTCCACAGGGGAGAGACTCCGAGTTTTTCTGTGTAGCTGTGGTTTTAAACAGCCACAATTTGAATAAAACCTTTAAAAGACTCACTTAAATGAACAAATCAAATTAATCAATAAATCAATTAATCTTTTAGTTATAACCCAATCATGTTATAAATGTTATAAATTTCTACATCGATTTATATCAACTGAATATTTGTCTACATGTAGTACCTTATCACCAAAGAAAATTCCTCCTATGTGTAAAATACTTGGCAATGAAGCTCTTTCTGATCAAAATACACTGTTTGGCATCAAAATGTATGTATTTTGATTAGTGGTGGGCCGTTAACGGCTGCGTTAACGGCTGCGTTAACGTGAGACTCTTATCGGGCGATAAAAAAAATATCGCCATTAATCTATTCTCAAAATTGGGTTGGGAGTTGGGTCTATACTACGCAAGCTATGATGACTTTCACCTTGATATTTTAGCGCCGAATCGCACTGTAGGGGGCAAGAACGAGTCTTCGAACCTGTGTGTCTGCCTACTGTGAAATTACCACATCAAACGTGACGTGTTAACATGGAGCTGTTGCTGCGTTACCTCGGAGGTCGGAGCTGGGAATGACGTCACACCCGAGTTGACGGTGTTCCAGTTCCAACCTCGCTCGGCCAGCTGTTTGTTTACAACTAGCCAGGTTAGTTATTGATACGCCGGTTGATTAAAAAACGCATTGTGCGGTATTTCCTCACACTAACTGTAGCAACATCGCCCACAGACAGCTGTTGGACAGCACTTTGTGTACTTAACATTTCTGAAGCCGCCGGTGTTGCGCCGAATTCTGCCTGCCTGCCGAGAATTGCATGCACCTCGCGGGTGCTAACGGTCATCTATGCTGAGAAAAGAGGTGGATGCAAATCTCGGCAGGGAGCCTACAGAATCTGATCTGCCGAATTATGCATCCACCTCTTTAGGTCCTTCTCAGACACTTTGCTGTGCTCATTGATCAAACAGCTTTATCGCCACATATATATGTAGCTACTGAATGTCAAGGAATGGTCCTTCTAGCCTAGTGTATTAAAATATTAAAGACTCTAAACGTTCATAAAATATATACCTCAAATCAATTTATCACCATTGATGAAGTCCACAAAGAATTTTACAGCATTTAAAAGCATTATTTGGAGGTGCATGCAATTCTCGGCAGGCAGGCAAAACTCGGCACAAGTTTGCACCTTGTCCAATGCGGAATTAGTTTACTGTAGAAGTTCTTCCAGTCTCAAGTAGCCTACCACCTAAACACAAAGCACATCACACGCTATACACAAGTACATCTTATTGAACATGATTTATTTTCATCACCAATCATCATAGTAGAACAGCTTTCTCAAGCAGTTTGTGATGCATTTTGGAAACAGGAGATGAGCCCCTGGTCTAATGTGCCACCTGGCTTGAAACCTGGCTTGAAACCCGTTCAAGACACATATTTTAAATGCCTTCGGCAGAATTCAAATGAGCCATTTTAATCTAGATTAAAAAAATTAATCTATGCCCACCCCTAATTTTGATTAAATGTTGTGTCTAACATGGATCAGTTACAGTCATGAATACAAAATAAATGATTCAGTAAAATCTAATCCCTGAGTGCCTGTACATGAACCCCTCCCTTCCAGTGATGTCCTGATGCAAATCTTCAGTCTGTGCAGTGTACTTCTGTCCTGCTGACTGCTCTTGTACTTTGTGTGGAGCATCAGAGGTCACATCTCCAGCCTCAGGATGATCAACACACTCACTCTTCTGCTGGTTGCTCTCTCTCTGCCCTGTGAGTTCTCCTGCTTCCTGCTGTTTTATCTTTTATCAGACAACACCGACTGATGGTCAGTCAGTGATCCCAGAAAACTTCCCAGATGACTGTCTCACTTTCTTCTGTGGTTCCTCTCTCCTTTCATCTCATCAGGTTGTACAGGTCAGAGTTTGGAGTCCATTCCTTCCAGTTCAGTAGTGAAGAGGCCTTTGGAGACTCTCCTGCAGAGGTTCTGGCTTCACATTTAACTGCTGTGTTATGAGCTGGATAAGACAACCTAGCGGCTTCTCCGATGCCAGCAGGAACACTTATGCCAGCAGTGTGCAAGGACGAATAGAAACTTCCATTCCGTCCAACTTAAAGCCAGAGGACTCTGCTGTGTATTACTGTGCCAGAGACACACACTGGTTAAAAGAAGCAGAGAGGCTTTACAAAAACTCCTCAGAACATTTGTTTACAAAGAGCTACAGGTGGCAGTAGAAGATATAGGCCCGTATTCATAAATAATCTTAAGGCTAAGAGTAGCTCCTAGTGACGTAATTCTAAGAAAATTCTTAGAAAAGTGGGCGTTTACTCTTAAAATTAAAGAAAAAATCCTAGTAAAGAAAAAAGTAATTCACAAAGCATCTTAACCCTTAAAAGAGCTCTTAAGCTCAGAATTGTTAGGAGCACGGACGAGGACTTTTAAGAGGCTTAAGAGTTTCTTTAGTAGAGGAGAAAATGGCAGAAAGACGAAGAGGGAGAAGAAATGTGTTACAGACAACGGATGACAGTGAGTTAATCAGATGCTATAGATTAGATCTTGCAGGGATCGTGTTTATGACTGATCTTATTAGATACGCGCTAACATCTCCGACACAGCGCAGGAATGAAAGTAATTAGGATATTTGGCAACAACGCAGCGGTGATGATTTGGGTCTGTCACAACCTTCTGTAAGCGTGATCACACAAACAATTACAGCACTTTCAGAACCTCTTATTGTGTCGCAGTTCATTTCGTTTCCACTAGACATTCCCACCTTGCAGGCAAAAAACTGCATTTATGAATATAGCAGCTTCCCTCTTGCGCACAACGAGAATGAACTGTTAATACTTTGCTCTATAGGCTCCCTGGTCTGCTTCTCGCCCCGTGCTGTGACACCCGGCCCAAATTTTCCTTTTAGAATTGCCTTGTGTTTATCCACTAACTGGTCCAGTTGGGCTTTCTCGCCCTTCTTAGTTTTGATTCCGTGTTTGATCCATTAAAACCAACATTCAAACCACCACTTAAATAGAAACGCCAGCAATCAGTGTTATTGGAAAGAGTGGAACAATTTTTATCATTCCAAGCCAATCAAATACCTTATAGGAAATTAACAGCATGGTAAATAAAAAACAGGATTTATACACAAATATATAATGTGTGTGTGTGTGTGAGCAGAGAACGGTCAAATAGGAAATATTACGCATGTAATTTCCAAAGTGAAGGCTTATGGTGCTTTCACACCAAATGCGAATCGAGCGTTTGGGGCGGTGAGTTTACATACAAAGTCAATGCAAAGACGCGTTGAAAAAAAGTCGCGCGACGCTGAGTCGCGATAGCCTATCAGTGTTGAGATTGTCCATACGTCACCGAGGCTTCAGAGCGTTGTGTGCAGAGAGCCGGGCAGAGCGGGGGATTGAAAATCTGCAGGCCGGGTGAGAGCTGCTAAACTTGGGCTAGAGGAGCAGGGAGCAGCGCTCCAACCTTCGGAGAAATAAATACCCACAGGTCGGTCTGATTCGGTTCTTACAACTATGCCGTTTACTCGGAGGAGGAGCTCGGAGTTAAATGTTTTTATGAAATTAGCGTTTTACTTTAATTTGGGGATTTCAACGTTGATTTATCTTGACTGGAGCTTCTCAGCAGCTAGATTCCGTGCACATCCGGTTCCAGTGTTGTTAGCGTCGTTAGCTCTGTCGGACTACGATTTCATATTTATATAAAAACGGGACAAAGCTGGACATTACTTGGAGAAAAGAAAGCGAGGAGGTTGAACTACCTGGTGAGTTCAGAAAACATGTGTCTGTAACTTTATTAAAGCTGTCATTGTACTTTACTGTGACCAAGTTAGCATAGCACAGCCCTGATCGATCCAAACTCCGTTCAGAAAACAAACATTTTATAAGTTGTTGTCCTGCTGTCTTGCTGACAGACCTGACAAAGCATGAATTCAAATGTTTAACAAATCTGCATCATGTTGTGGTTATTTCGGCATCAGTTTAATCCGTTTATTGCTATTTAATCACCGCAAAATGTTTACTTTGGTTTCATACAGTTGTAGTAATGGCGAGTTGTGTTTATTCACCTCATCGCGTTAAAATTGCCTTCTCGCGTTGTGTGTGAACACTTGCAGCGAATGTACTCGCGCGAGGAAAGCGCTGCGAGGCGGAAAATCGCGTTTGGTCTGAAACCGGCATTAGAATATAACCTACACTAGAATCACTTTTTTTCCTTCTTGAACAACCAACCAATCACAGTCTTCAAAAGATTGTGTCATACATAGCAACGGGGTCAACCCCGCCTCCTCACTAAGATAAAAGTTTTTGTCTTTTCCTTGCTCTCAGATCAGTCCTGAGTAGCTCTTAAGCTAAGACTCCTAGGTAAAAGTTTTTTAGCTAAGATAAGAGTTTTCTGAGAGGACTCTTAGATTCTTTATGAATACGGGCCATGAAGTCAGAGTATGCCTCTAAAAACACACACATGCACCCCATGAAAGCAACAACTGATGTTGTGGTTTCTGATTTCTTCATTTTTACAATTGAAGCATGTCTTTCACGGTTTTCTACATTAATCTTTAATAACTTTTGCTTATTGAGTTTTAAAAGCAGATTTTAAGAATAGATTTGGGCATTTTTATGATATATCCAGGATATGGATTTCCCATCAAATGCTTAATCTAAATGGATATGAATAAACATGAGGTCCAGAATGTGAGAGAAATGTTTTCATAAAAGAAACTGTTAGGACTTGATTGTGTGTTGATGTTTTTCCTGTTTAGTCTGTTTTCATAGGTTTGGTTTTGTGTTCTGTGAGCTTTATTAGATCTTGTCATGTTTATGGTTTTGTAGCTTAATCTAGTCTTTTGTTCATTTGCATGTTTAAGTTTCTTAGTATCTGTCTTGTCTCTTATCTTAGTTCTTAGTCCTGTGTTTTAGTTCTTAGTCTTGTACTTTAGTTCATGTTTAGTGTTTTTTCTATTCTGTGTACTTCTATGTTTTGTTATTTTGGTCTGTCTTAGTCCTTAGTCTCCACGTTCAGTGTAGTCCTGTCTCCTGTTTGGTCCGGTCCCTGTCCCTGCCCTGATTTTGCAGTCTTTCCATGTTTTGTGTTTTACTTTGGTAGATCTGTCCTTGTGTGTTCCAGAGTACTTAGGCCCAATCCCAATCTCCACCCTCACAGACTCACAGACTTTGAGGCGCGTTCCCGGGAAGTCCGTGAGGGCTTAGGGCTGTCCCACTGTCACATCGTCAAGTGCGCGAGGGCTCTCTCGTGGACGTTATGAGCCCTTTTTAGACCCTTTCCGTAAGTCCGCATTTCTGCAGACTTTGGCTGAGGGAATTGCCCACAGTGCATAGCGGAATGACGTGAAACACGGGGTTACCAGGGGAAGCCCGGAAGCGAGACAAATATCACGGAAATCCACGTTATCAGAAAAGAAGAAAACAGTAAACAAACAAGCATCAACACGCTGATGTTAGAATTGTTTTCTTAAACGTTTTCTTAACTTAAGATGCTGCATACAACACATGAAGTCAGAGGAATGCAATAACCTTATTACACACTTAGTTTATTCAACTATTCATTTTAGTTTTTGCTTAATGATGCTGTTTGAACAACAATAGTGTTTTGATTATTGACAATTATATATTTACATTTAGGCTACCTCTCCTCCACTCTGACTGGCGAGAGCCTGCAGGACTTAAAAATAAGCCAAAAACATAAAATAAAAAGTCTGCAACAGTTTCAGTGTCGTCAAGGTAACATCATAAAGTGGCAAAGTGCTGTCTCGTTCCTGTTTACAGCATTTTGAGCCCTTGCAGCCTCTTAAACTCAATCACTTTCCAAGTGACGTCAGTAAAGTCCGTGAGGGCTCAGGGCTTAGGGGGGGACATTGGAATTGGGCCTTAGAGTATTTTGTATTCTTCTGTGCCTCGTGTTCTTGTCTAGCTTTGTTCCTGTTGTTTATTACCTGATCAACTGTGCTTCCCTCCCTGCTCGTTTGCCTGTGTATATATTGTCCTCAGTGGTGTTCAGTGTTTGTGACGTCCTTGTCTGTGTGCCGTGTTCTGTCCTGTATCTACACTTGTGGATTTGTCAATGGTTTGTTCCTTTGTTTTGGATTTTTCCCTGTGGATTATGTTTTTGTCTGGAGAAACTTTTGTTTGGTCAGTTGTCACTGAGCTCCCAGTGTGAGCCTACTTTACTTGGTTAATAAATCTTTGCTGGACTGCAATTTCATTGCCGCTGTATCTGCATTTGGGGCCACTCCTCTGTTTCCTGCCGCTGCACTCAAATGCCCATGACACAAACATAACTATAGTCATAATGTATGATGAGTGTGTGAGAAATATTGCAATTTGCTGTGAGGAGTCATAGCCTGATCTCTTCCATCTCTACATATGTGTTGCAGAGTGAAGGACAGAGACTAAATCACTATCAAACACATTGTTGACTGGACAGAGACAAGATTATGCTGTTTATCATTTTTGAGAGCCACAGAGACACAAATAATAGCAAAACTGTAGCAAAAATTAACATGTCAAAATTTTGTATTTCACCTTCAAAGAAATTAACTTTACTTCAACATAATCAATGCACTCAGAGAAACATTGTCTAATATACAACTCCTTTTTATGCAGCTCCAGCGTTCTCATATAACCTATAGCACAGTATGTAGTTGAAACCTGAAGCTGTAAATAATCTAAATTTGAATGTTTTCAACTGAGTTGTTAGAATTTTTGTTGTTGTAAAGATGAAATAAATACATAACTTTTCATTTGCCAAATTGTTTACATGACAATTTCAGGCTGCAACAGTTGATCTTTAGCCTGTCGGTGTCTTTATCTATGTAAAGTGAACAACTGACACAGCCTGCCTCTGTGACTGTGCACCTGAACAAAAACCCCTCACTGCCTGAACACTTGTAACTTGAAGCAACCAGATGAGCAGCCCTCAGACCACCAATGACTTCAACACCAGTTCACTGTTACAGAGAAAAACAGACATATTTAGCAATGAAAAAGGTAAAAGGAATATAACATGTTTGGTGTAAAATAATATAATATTAATTATACAGTGGAGGCATTTTCCAAATAAATCTTCTCTGTCTGGCTGTCATTAGTACTAATTAACAATAATATATTTTTTCTTCCTGTTGTTACAAGTGAACCATGTGGGAATTCTCTCCATTGTAATATGAATATCCCTTTGTGGACCAGCAGTCAGATGGAAGAGGTGGTATTTAGCTTTTTGGCTTTTTCCCTCTCCTTTATTGAGTTATATATCTTTTTTGCACATGTAACAGGTTTGCAAAGTGAAAAAGCCCAAAGTCCAGCCCAAAGGAAGTTCCTATCTCCAGATGCTGGAGATAGGACCGGTGGAGAGAGGAGCGGTGCTCAGAACCGCTTGAAAACAGCTTGTTTGTAGTCCAGCCGTTTCACTTCCTTCACTTTGACGTCACAATGAAAACGCATCATGAAGCTTGCCAATCTGGCTAGCGGGGTCAGGCACACCCTCAAACCGAGCGGAGGCCCTTTGGCTCGACTCTCCTTTGTTTGGGTTTCCATTGTAGAAATGTTGTACCTGTACCTGCTTCACCTCACCTCTGTCGAGGTTCCAAGCGAGCTGAGCGGATACTAAAATGTAACGTGAAAACACAACAGACAGAGTCCATTCCAACAGTCAGTAATAATATTCACTATTCACTGCATCATCATTGCTGCACCAGACAGAGGCCAGCAACACAAAGTTTATTTTACAGTTTTTGCATGGAATTTCATCACTAAATCCACTTCTGAGAGGTTTTGAGGTGAGAAATCAACTGTGTAGATTTCAAATCTAAACAGTTTTACGAGAAGTGATGGCGGAACAAAAATGTGCTTGAATATTGTCGGAGGTGAGGAGCTCCGTAAGTGGCTGTGGGGGAAGCCTGCATCAACCCGCGGGAGGAGCGTGTGAGGCCGGCCAGCCGCTTCGCTCACAGAGACCTCTGCTCTCGCCGTCACACAGACCAATGCAACAACAACAGCAGAGGAAAACACAGCTAGGAGGTTTTCATATTGCTTATCTGTCTTTTTTACATTCTGAGTAATATTAAAACGTTTTAACCGTGGACTGTATATATTTTAAGAGCTGTGTGGATCACTGGTGTGTGTGTCGCATTGAACATCACGTCGTGGCAGTTGTGTGTGGCGTCGCTATCTCTGGGTACTATCTGCAAAGGCTATCTGGCCATTGACTATCTGGGTACTATCTGGCTGCCCTCTCCTCACATTGGAAGAACTACACACTTCCTGCTGTCTCAAAAAAATCCAGAACATTCTAAAAGACACCTCTCATCCAGGCCACCCCCTGAACTGTTACCATCAGGCAGATGGTACAGATACATCAGGGCAATAACAAGTAGACTCAAAACCAGCTTTTACCCATCTGCAATAACTGTAATCAACGCTGCTAAAGTGAACTATTCTGAGTGAAGGATTGGTGCAGTAAGTGTGAATGTGTATGTTATATGAACGTCTGTTCAGGCTGTTTATTTATTTATTTATTTATTTTTGATACTATTTATTTTCTACCTTTTGTTTTAAAAGTTATATCTAGGAATGATGCACTGGCTGTTCAGCACTTTTGACATTTTTGTTGTACATGTGACAATGACAATAAAGTTTTCTATCTTTTTCTGTCTTCTATCTTCTATCAATGGAAAATGGAGCAGGGCCGAGTAGAGTCGAGTCTATCATTTGCGCTATGGAAGCAGTTCAACGTTTAGTCCTAATGGTAAGATGTGGAACAACGATGTAGTGTGGCTGTGGACTTGTGAGTAACTTGTACCATCTGCTAGGTTATGGTTGCAGTCTGAAGGCTTTGATTTGGATCACACTATCTTGTTTCTTACGACCTGCCCTTCTCTGCTTCTGATTGGCTAGTAGTCCTTACATAGGAACTGCGCATGTGTAACACCTTAGTAAAGATTTTGTTACAAGTAAGATGCATCACTCTGTAGCTCAAGAGCGGAGTGTACAACACATAGGGTGAAAAGAGGAGCTGCAGCAATGTGCAGTATGAGAAAAATATGGTGTTTTTTGAAAATTAAACAATGCAAACCTGTTCTGGTACAACCTCTAATTAAGATTTTGAACCTGAAAATGAGCATAATACCACCTCTTTAAGATGGGTATAAAGAAAATATGTCACATTTTTTTGCAAAGTGAAGATTTTGTGTCATGATTGTTGAAATGAGTATGTTTAATATTGTTGTTTGTTGGAGGATCACTTGATAAAACACAAAATTCCACTTTTGAGGGAAATTCGTATTAAGGAAGTTCTTAAATTTAGGGTTAATGCAAAACCTAGCTGTTTTCCACCTTCACTAATGTGACTGCAGGGAGGAAGACAAACTTTGTTTTACATAACATAACAGAATATATGTGTGACTGGACAACGTTCTAGTAATATAATCAAAGGTTTTCTTATTTTTATTCCTGCTGGTGTATCCACTGATATATTTATGTTGTTGGTGTGTCTGTCTTTTGCCTTTTTAACCCACTGTCTCTCTCAGAGTCCTGTACTTTTCCTTTTCTGATAGATTTTAGTCTTTATGTATCAACATTGTATCTCCCAAATCTCAGACTAATTTCCTGAAAATTATTTTACTTATGACCACTTTGTGAGAAGGTATTATAACATAATAAACAGCATTTGTTAAGCTGTAAAACAAATTAAATAAATTATTAAAATATAATTTATTGATAAATTATTGTTAAACGCTTCACATGTTGTAGACTGTGTAATAAACAACTTAAAGAATGTGTTTATCAATGTATTGCTCAAATAAATACTGAAAAATGAAACTCTTGCAGGAATCAGTCATGTACAGTAAACATTGATTCTATGGTTTCACCAAACAGTGAACTGAGATCCAAGTCAAATCCAGTTCCACACTGTGAGGAGGAGTCAATGCAAAACTCAGATGTCTTCCACCTCTACTTATCTGACTGCAGAGAGGATGACAGAGAACAGTGGACACACAGTTTAACATGATGGACTATAGGACAGGACTGCTGCTTTTAACTGTCTGCTGGGCAGGTGAAGATTTTATGTCCAATACATCCAATATGTATTTTATTTGTGTCACCAGCTTATTTCACTTAATGCATGTTTATCTTCTTGACAGGTGTTGATGGTCAGACTCTGACAGAATCTGAACCAGTGGTTAAAAGGCCTGGAGAATCCCACAGATTGACCTGTACAGCCTCTGGATTCACATTCAGCAGCTACGCTATGAACTGGATCAGACAGGCTCCTGGAAAAGGACTGGAGTGGATTGCTTATATCTATGATGATGGTAGCAGCAAATCCTACTCTCAGTCCGTTCAAGGCCGGTTTACGATCTCCAGAGACAACAGCAGACAGCAGGTGTATCTGCAGATGAACAGTCTGAAGACTGAAGATTCTGCTGTTTATTATTGTGCTCGACACTCACAATGACTGGAGTTGGTTGAGCAGCTGTACAAAAACCTACAGTACTTGTCTTTGAGCTGGTTAAGCCTAAGAATTGCATCTTTTTATAGCACTTATATACCATGAGAAATATTATAACTCAACATTAAATAAATAGAAAAAAACACAAAAAGATTGAAATAATGCAATCTTGCCTTGCAGAGAATTTCTGAATGGGCAAGTAGAGGCTGCTGGCTTTAAATCGAGCATGTTGGGTGTTTTTCTACAACTGCTTCTCTATTTTCCACCGTTGTTTGCAAACCAATAGATCACAATTAGCTGTCAGATAGCAACACAAGTCTCGCCGATGTCCGCCTGAGATCGAACATCGGCATTAAATGTATAGCTTGGAAATAGCAGCCAGCATGCAGCTGTATGTTTACAGCAAACAGCTGATGGAGTTACGCAAAATACGGGGGCCGGAGTTGTTGTTTTAAGTTCATCGTCAGGAAGGTTTTACACAGAGCTGAAGTCAGTCTCATCTTCTCCAAAACTAACAGAACAGCTGACTACAGCAGGTCAAAAAGCTTGTTAAAAATGACGTTAGTGCGAGCTAAGGCATATTTAAGTGTCTCTTCATTATACTCCCACACAAAAAAGCTGTTTTTAATGGTCAAGCAAAGCCTATCAGTTTTTTATTATATTCCAATAAAATCTGATGTTCATTTATAAATTTTGCTCATTGATAGAGGTTACAAATAATGATGCGTGTGCATCACGTTGTACGGCGTACAGGCCTACAGTCTGTCAGCTGGTTTTGCCTAATCTTCGCAGGTCTTTAGGCCATGGTGGAAACGCACACAACAAATGGCTGAAGGGAGCTTTTAGTTCCTTGAAAAGAGATCCGGGGACTTAAAAGTCCGCTGTACTTTGGTGGAAACGCCACTGAGGTGGGGAAGGAAAGTATGATAAGTAAGATAAGGGGTCGAAGGTTCCAAGTGGTGATTGCCTTTTTAACAAAGATCACTTACATTACATTTATTCATTTAGCTGACGCTTTTATCCAAAGCGACCTACATTTGCTATATATATCAGAAGTCGCAGGCCTCTGGATCAACCAGGGGTTAAGTATCTTGCTCAGGACACACCAAACGCATGTGTCTTATTCACTGCTTCACACCACCAGTTGTTCATAAAAGGCCAAAGACAGCACAACATGTTTACTACTGCAAAAACATTTTGATACATTTTTACAAATTTAGATACATTATTGTCTGTAAATTATGTGGAATCTAAAGTGAGTCATGTAATGAGAGGGAAAAATAATTTTCCAGTTTCTTTTATAAAATCACTAGAGGGCAGTCAGCGTCAAGTTTCTCTCTCTTCTGTTTCTAAAAGGAGACACTCAGATCTGGTGTTCTCATTGTTCTTATCTGACTGACACTTGAACCCTGGACTGAACTAAAGCTTAACACTCCTGCTGCTCATGTACACTGGATACTGGCTACTTTTTTACTCCAAACAAAGGTGATGTGTTAACTTGATTCAGCACATTTTGAAAATTACAGTTCGACTGTAAAGTGTTTACAGTCATGGATTTTAATTATTTGAAAACATGCTAAACACATTGTAAACATGGCTTATAGAAAGCAAAGTTCTTGATGGTTGCTGTTTTAGTTTCCATGGGTGCACATCATCATAGTTACTGCAATGCTGATTTTAATAAATATGTTTTGCATTATCCATGATTCATGTTAATATTCACAATGAGAATCACAATAATGATCTTTATCGTTGCTGCAATTAAACAAACATTTACATTGTGCAAAAATAGTGAATTTTTGTCAACACAATGTATTTAAGATTAAGATAAAGACAATCTTTAGTTTACCGAGAGGGAACTTTGTCTTGGGCAACAGTGCAAGACTACAGTAACAGGCAGCATAAGGACTTAAGAATTACACAAAAGAATACAGTCTATTCTAAACATTTAATATGGTATTGCACAAGTATACAGGTACTGCTACATATGAGTTTTGTTACATATTGTTGAATAAAATCTGAAAAATATATCAGATATAATATAGTAAAATGATTCTGTGAAACTAAGCATTAATATTTTACAGCAAAAGCAAATTTAACAGTTGTTTTATTTCTGTAAATGCAGGAACATTTTCAAAATATTAAATAGAGTTTGCAATGACGTTGAAACATCAAGGTGATTTCCAGGCATGTTTTCACTCTGCAGATATAATAACAGTCAACTGACTATTCTTTTATTCTATTGGCTCCAGTTATACAAACATTGATGCTTCATGTCTTTGATTCTATGCAAACTCATTGACCTTCCTTGTTACTCAGCTATAAAAACTTCCCATCAGGCTGTCAGTGGAGTTCACAGCACGTCACTTTCAACATAAACCATGTTTTCTGTAGCTCTGCTGCTGCTGTTGGCAGCTGGATGTGAGTCTCTCTGGATTTGTCAAAATCAGCAGTTCTTCTTTTGCAGTATAACTTGATCATTTGTTACAAAACATTTTCTTTGTTTTTTCACAGGTGTGAAGTGTGAACAGTTGACACAGCCAGCCTCTGTGACTGTGCAGCCAGGTCAACGTCTGACCATCACCTGTCAGGTCTCTTATTCTGTTAGTGGCAGCTACACAGCTTGGATCAGACAGCCTGCAGGAAAAGGACTGGAGTGGATTGGAATGAGAGTTGGCTCCACCACATATTACAAAGATTCACTAAAGAACAAGTTCAGTATCTCCTTAGACTCTTCCAGCAACACAGTGACTCTAAACGGACAGAATGTGCAGCCTGAAGACACTGCTGTGTATTACTGTGCCAGAGAGCCACAGTGAGAGACAACAACAGGAGAGCTGTACAAAAACTACTTTCTCTTTATTTTTATTTTATTTATCACCACTACTGGCAATATTCAGTATCATTTTGTTTTTTTTTCCACAACAGTGATTGTTACTCTCAAAAGCAAATTATTATATTCAAGTTTTATCAGAAGCAAAAGGAAATGGTAATATAATTTGGAAGCAATTAATAGTCTAATAAAACCAAAATTAAATGTCACCTTAAAATATGAAGTTAAAGTTGGGAAAGACATTATCTCTAATCATGGTCAAGTTGCAAATGAATTTAATGATTTTTTTATTCAATCCATTAAAGATCTTGTCATAAGCTTCCCCCACATCAATATTAAAACGAATGTCATTGCTCCTAATGAAGGTGATGTCAACTCATTTCAGATCAGAGATTTTGACCAATCAGTTATTTTGAAAGCTATTGAGGATTTAAACATTACTTTTTCTAAGGATATACATAATTTAGAAGTCTTCTGTTTCAGCTACTTACTTACCTTATTGATATCAATATAACATCAAAACTGGACAATTCCCAGATGGATCGAAAAATGCCTTGGTAATGCCTATTTTAAATTCCCGGGGATGCTGAAGTAGTTACCAACTGTCGACCAATTAGTCCTCTTCTTGTCCCGTCTGAAGTTCTGAAGAAAGTTGTTTCAGAACAACTAGAGACAAACAATTATTAGCATCCTTTAAAGTTTGGTTTCAGACATTATCACTCCACAGAGTCAGAAACCTGTTTATTGCTAGAAAACATAAAACACTTGACAAAGGTAATGTGGTAGGCGCAGTGTTGCTGGACCACAACATCTTAATTTCAAAACCCTCAATGTTAAACTTGTCAAAACAGTCAATATCTTGGTTTGACTCATATTTAAAGGATCAGGAACCGTGTGTTGCATTTTAAGCAAATACAAGATTTTAAGTTTTGCAAACTTTATTAATTTTCATTATGTAAAGCTTGTATTTAAATGATTAAATGGACTTGCTCCTCAGCCTCTCTGTAAGTACGTTAAGAGACGAGAGTAGCAGCAGGTTCACCAGAGCACTTTGAAGTTGCAATTTAAAAGTTTCATTTTGCAAAACTTCTTTTGCTCAGAGGGCTTTTTCTGTGAAAGGAGCAAAGTGTTGGAACTTGTTACCTAAACACTTGAAAACTGCTGCAAACTTCACCACTTTTAAAAGACAGGCCAAGTCCTGGTTAGTTCAGCAACAAGCGTGTACTTACATCCAGTCTACATGTTTTTCATCATATTTTGATTTACTCATTTTACTTCACTTTATCTTGTGTTATACTATAATGTATCGTATTATCTTTTATCTTTCATTTCTGTTTCAATGTTTTAATGTTTCTTTAAAAGCCCTTCTAGGGACAGGTGTTGCAAATCAACTGCTTTATCAACTGCTAAAACACATGTTTTCAGTTTATCTATGTTAGATTTATCAGTCCCTAATAAAAATAAACCATAAATACATAATACTGTCACTGATGAAATTTCTGAGTAGTGACTGTTGGAATATTAAAGTTCCAAACTACACAAACAAATTAAATATAATTCTTTAATTTTAAGGAAAAAAAATACATTTTTGTTGTTTGTCCTTGCAATGTTTCATGCAATGCTGTATTAGTGTGAAATGGTTTCCATGTATCTTTGTAATGACATTGATTGATATCATGCATGTGATAGAAAAATGTACATTTCGGTAAAATTTAAAAAAAAGATTAATGTTCCACATGATTGGCAACAATTTTCATACACAAAACCCAATACACAATTAATTGTTCTTTGTCAGGTCCCTTATTTATGTGACAACAGTCAGCATGTTACCAGTATGCATTGCACTGTGCCAGAAGTTACGGAAAATGTAATAAAATCCAATTAGAAAAAACCAGCAAGACCTCAGCAGCCTCCCAGTCCACAGATTTCCTGTGACAAAGAGGGTATGAGTTCAACATTTTGATGACCTACACAGGAATAAGATCCTGTGCTGCTCAGTGAAACACTTTGGGGGTATGAGTCTGTAGCTGAAGACGCTTTTCTTGTCAAAGCAGAATGTTTTGATATCAGTATCGGCTTCGGCCAAAATAAGTTTTAGTATATATCAAATATCTGCCAAAATCCTGCATCCCTAGATGTATGTGTGTTTGTCTGCACAAGCCTGTGACCGAATGTAGTTGTTAGTAAGAGAGGGGTGCCGCAACAGCGCCGCACTGACCCCAGTGGCAGGCATGTAAGAACCTAAGCAGCCAGGTCAGAGTGAGACCACGAGAAAACCAGGGACAACAGCCGGCCACCCCCGAAATGCCAGCATAGCCAGCGGCACCCAAGGGCCTGAGCGTTCAGAACACAAGGTCTGCTCAGGCCCTGAACGAAGGCCCAGACACCCAACCCCACAGGAGCGGGCCAAGACCCACCACAACAACACCGACCATGCACCCCTGGAACTACCTCTTGTCAATTAGCAAAGGGTCAATTATAACATAATTCATCTGCAGTGAAAACTTTGCTGTAAATGATGTATTGTATAATATTTCAGTTTTAAGACATTTATAGTAAGAAAAAAACTCAACAGCAGCTCCACAACTTTGCAAAATGAACCATCTTGTTGACTTTTAAGTTTATATAAGCCCTTTTATATAAAAAAAAGTTCTTTAAATAAAAAACTATTTCTCTATTCTGAATATTTGAGGAGAAACACTTCAACTCATTATAATCAAATTTAAAATTATTTAACATATGCAAAAAATATTGCTCATGAGGAAATAAAGTGTGTGTGTTAATGAGAGGACAGGAGAGCTCACATTAGTTCAGCTTCAACTTCAACATGTTCTCTGTAGCTCCAGTACTTCTGGCATAAGTATCAGCATGAATAATATAAACAGTTAGATAAATATATTATTAACATGTTGGCATATGCTAAAATGCTAAACTGAAAAACAGCACAGTGTGTGCAATTTTTCAGTATATAAATACTATCACCGTCATAAATGCAAATATGCACATGTGCAGGGAGGAACAAAGTACTCACAGAAGACTATGTGCTAGATGAAGCAAAGGTCAGAGAAGTGGCCTGAAAAAATAAGCTTTTTCTGAGCCTAGACCAATTAAAACATATCAGACAGATGTCATAACAGCTGTCTTTGAGTGTTGACTCTTGTACATTAATTCCCCAGTTTTCACAAAATTCCACTACAGTTTCCACTACAGGGGCAGCTGTGGCTCAGGAGGAGGAAGAGCGGGTTGGCCGTTAATCGGAAGGTCGGCAGTTCAATCCCTGGCTCCCCCCAGGCTGCGTGTCGAAGTGTCCTTGGGCAAGACGCTGAACCCCGAATTACCCCTAGCAGCTGTTCCGCCAGTATATGAATGTGTGTGAATGTTAGTTTCTGTTGGAGCACTTCCTCCTCCCTGTGAGGAGGAGTCAATGCAAAACTCAGATGTCTTCCACCTTGACTGCAGAGAGGATGACAGAGAACAGTGGACACACAGTTTAACATGATGGACTATAGGACAGGACTGTTGCTTTTAACTGTCTGCTGGGCAGGTGAAGATATTCTCTGATCATTTACATAGATTATATCTGTGTTACCAGCATATTTCCTTTGGTGTTTTTTACCCTACTAACAGGTGCAGTGGATTACGGATGATGAACAGCAGATTCACTTGATGCTTTTTTCTCTTGACAGGTGCTCAGACTCTGACAGAATCTGAACCAGCGGTTAAAAGGCCTGGAAAATCCCACAGATTGACATGTACAGCCTCTGGATTCATATTCAGCAGCTACTGGATAACAACAATAACCATTTGGATGGTTGTTTTATTTTTATTTTTTTTTGGGGGGGGGTGTCTGTTGGTTGGGTCGGGATCTTCCGCGTTTGCATCGCGGTGCATCTGGGAGTCAGATTTTTTTTTTTTCTCCCACCCCTATTGACTACCAGCGGTGTCTGTTGTATGCAAGAATCTGGGCCACAGTCCATTTTCATTCTGGCCCAGATGTGGCCCACATTCCATATTCTCACCCGCCCACTCCTGTTTGCCAGATCTGACATGCAGATGTCAACCAAGAACAAACCAAATAAACCAAAACTTGCCTAAATCTGGGCCACAGTCAATTTTAATTCTGGCCCAGACGTGGCTCCACATTCCTCATGTTCATATGGCCAACATGCTGCATGGTATGGTGGCATTTCAATTCAATGTTGTGTGTATGTATGTATGTGTACATACAAATTTTGAATAAATATATACCTGGCACACTGATATAATGTAGCTTTAGCCTAATACATTCAACAGACAACAAACAGATTTTACACAAGCATCTACATCCCAAAACTGAATCCGGATTGAAAAATGTAAAATTTATAAACATTCAGTAATTTAGCATATGAATTAATATTGCAAGGGCTGAAAATGTTTGTTGAGTTGATAGTCTGTTTCTTGTGCAAATGGTTGAGACTGTTCAGATAAGAAATTGAGTTAAAAAAAAAGGAAACGGTAATCTTAAGTTGATATTTAAAAGAAATGTTCTTAAACTGAGCACTTTATTTTGTTCTTTCTTTATAAATAAATGCTGCCGTTACTAGGGTCATCATATTTTTTATTCTTTTGTAGTGTTCAGTTATTCGCGATCTGTGGACTTGTTAGAAATTAGACGAAAATCTGTAATTTGATTTTAATAAGCCATTTATAGTTGTCTAACTAAAAAAATGTTGATATTGTACTTTTCTCATATAAATATGCTTATTTCAGAAAAAACTGGCCTATTTTGTTTCATAGGCTACTTTTATTTATTTTTTATTTAAATGTGCACCTTATGGAGCTTTGATTTCAAAAAGGTAATCCTGTTTTACAGTATTTATGTTTACATTTTATTTTTATTTATACAGCTGAGCTTTTATTTATGTACCAGGGGTATTTTGCAACTGTTCACTGAAATTGCCAGTTTCAATAAAACCACTTGTGACATGTCATATTTGGCTTTGACTTTAACTGAACATTTACGGAAAATATATCGGGATATATATCGTATATCGGGATATGACTTTTGGTGCATATCGCCCAGCCCAAGATAGTGGTTACTAAATGATGTGTCTGCATCACATTGTAGATACATTAATGTTTGATGTAAATTATGTGGAATCTAAAGTGAGTCATTATATGAGAGTGACAAAAAATGTTGCAGATTCTTTCACAAAATCACTAGAGTTAGACACTAGAATCTTGGAGTGGATACTGTGATAGTTGATACTTTTCTACTCTAAACAAAAGTCATGTGTTAACTTGATCCAGCACATTTTGAACTGAAAAGTATGACATCATATTTAAGTTTTTAATTTTTCTTTTTTTATATACAACAAACCTAAAAAATCCCAACAACAATTAACCACATAGCATGATATTCGATCAAGACAGTTTTATTTCTGACATAATCAGATACAGATAAATGTAAAATGTAGTTATAATCACAGAAAGTAACATATAAATGTATGAAATACTTTAGTTTTTTCTAATATTAAAAAAAAATTGCATTTAGTCACACAGGTTCCTGAACAGCTGTTTTCCTCTTGAAACGATGTCTTTGACATCTGCAAACACTGAAATTATTCATCATCGTCTTTTACACAAACCTTCAAACCAGCAGCAGTTATTGTACAATCTACATGTTTGCAGCAATATTATGTTAATGAGTATGTTTTCCGTTATCCATGATTCATGTCAATATTTCCATTAAGAATAGTTATAATGAAATAATGTGCATTGAAATGAAAATATATGTAAAGCAGAGGTGATTTCAGGGGTTTTCACTCTGCAGATATAATGACAGCCAACAGACTCTTCTATTGGCTCCAGTTAGACCAACATTGATGCTTCATATATTTGGTTCTATGCAAACTCAGTGACCTTCCTTGTTACTCAGCTATAAAACTTCCCATCAGGCTGTCAGTGGAGTTCACAGCACGTCACTTTCAACATAAACCATGTTTTCTGTAGCTCTGCTGCTGCTGTTGGCAGCTGGATGTGAGTCTCTCTGGATTTGTCAAAGTCAGCAGTTCTTCTTTTGCAGTATAACTTGATCATTTGTTATAAAACATTTTCTTTTTTTTAACAGGTGTGAAGTGTGAACAGTTGACACAGCCAGCCTCTGTGACTGTGCAGCCAGGTCAACGTCTGACCATCACCTGTCAGGTCTCTTATTCTCTTAGCAGCTACAACACAGCTTGGATCAGACAGCCAGCAGGGAAAGGACTGGAGTGGATTGGAATGAGACATACAGGAGGCTCATACTACAAAGATTCACTAAAGAACAAGTTCAGTATCGACTTAGACTCTTCCAGCAAAACAGTGACTCTAAACGGACAGAATGTGCAGCTTGAAGACACTGCTGTGTATTACTGTGCCAGAGAGTCACAGTGAGAGACAACAACAGGAGAGCTGTACAAAAACTGCTTCCTCTATTTATCACCACTACTGGCAATATTCAGTATCACTTTGTTGTTTTTTCCACAATACTGATTGTTACTCTCAAAAGC
Source organism: Lepomis macrochirus (assembly GCA_024633595.2). Taxonomy (NCBI): domain Eukaryota; kingdom Metazoa; phylum Chordata; class Actinopteri; order Centrarchiformes; family Centrarchidae; genus Lepomis; species Lepomis macrochirus. Next base: position 31,808,415 of record JALXJV020000007.1, on the reverse strand, counting down.
AAATTATTATATTCGAGTAAAAGGAAATGGTTATATAATTTGGAAGCAATTAATAGTCTAATAAAACCAAAAGTAAATGTCACCTAAAAATATGAAGTTGAATATATCAAGTAATTAAATGTTTAAATGGACTTGTTCCTCAGCCCACTTGAGCACTTTCAAGTGGCAATTGTAAAGTTTCATTTTGCAAAACTTCTTTTACTCAGAGGGCCTTTTCTGTGAAAGGAGCAAAGTGTTGGAACTTGTTACCTAAACACTTGAAAACTTTTGCACACTTCAGCACTTTTAAAAGAGAGGCCAAGTCCTGGCTATTTACTCAGTTTACCTCATTTTATCTTGTGTTATACTGCAATGTATTGTATTGTATTATCTTTTATTTTTCATTGATGTTTCAGTGTTTTAATGTTTATCCTACTGTTCTAATGTTAACATTTCTTTAAAAGCCCTTCTAGGAACAGGTGTTGCAAATTAGCAACTGGTAAAAACACTACGGTACACATGTTTTCAGTTTATTTATGTTAGATGTGTCTCAAATAAAAATAAAACATAAATAAATGATACTGTCACTGATGGAAATACTGAATAGTGATAGACTGAATATTAAAGTTCTGTTGCCCCCCTGGCCTGGTGGGTGTCAGGGTGTGTGTGTGTTTTCTCAAATTCTGTATGCACAAACAATGAGACAGAAACTTTAGCTTGCGTTCAGCTCGACTGCAGTATTTATTCTGCTTCAACAAAGGAATTAACGTTTGGCTCGCTGTAGTAACAAAACAACATGCTTGTTGTAGCATCAGGTATTTCACAGTACTTTCAAATATGTAAGACATCACCATAGCTTCAGAATATACTAAATTAATGATAACATAGCACAGCTAACTACGTGAATTACATATCCACCAGTAGAACAGCAAAAACAAACTTGTACTCGTTTGGTTCTTTTAACTAACATTTTCCTAAGCTTAACACTTTCATCACGTTGCACCTCAAACACAAATATATAACCTTACAGTGAGTAACTAAGAGTAACTAATACATTTGCCGCTCGTTGCAGTATTACTCTTCTGTCACACATTCAGAAATTACTGTATTTCCATCACTTTTCAGGTCGACTACACTGCTTCCATACACCGGAAACCGTTTAACATAATGTGTTATACACACATCGGCACTGAATGTATTTTCAGTTCAGTTAACAACAGAAGACTACACCATTAGCGTTTCTATTGTACTGTGGGTTATTCATTAGCAACAGGTCCGCTAGCCTAGCATGGCAGTGTTTACCTTAGCTAAGCATCACTATTTCACACATTACGGAAAAACTATTTAACTCTAAATATTGCATGTTCTCTCTAAAGATTCAAAACACCCTTTTCAATTACACCGCAGTACATACATGCAGTTTTGAGGAACATTAACCCACCTGTGTGCAGAAACAATAAGGCAGAAACTTTAGCTTGCGTTCAGCTCGACTGCAGTATTTATTCTGCAGCGCTTGCCTCCTAAGGGTTCTAAGTTCCTCCCAAGCGTTATGCGCCACCTAGTTTAAGTATCGCCCCAATACAATGAAATTTCAACAATACCATGCCTTTTTGTAACTATTTAATACACAATATCATGAAAAAAATTATATGGGTGTGTTTTTATTGATTTATTTTAACATATTATTTATTTTAGCCATAAGTGGTAGTATAATGAACTGAACTAATTAAATTACTTTTTATCTCTTGTGCCCAACTGTGAACACATTTTTAACCCTTTACAGTTCCAACCTACACAAATAAAATATAATTCTTTATTTTAAAGGAAAAAAAAAATTTTTTGTTGTTTGTCCTTTAAAGTAATTTTTCACACAATGCTGTATTAGTGTGGTGAAACGGTTTCCATGTATCTTTGTCATGACATTGATTGATATCATGCATGTGATACAAAAATGTACATTTTGGTAAAAATAAACAAAGGGCCCTTACATGACAACAAGATGCGTTTAGCAACTTAGCCATTGTTTGAATTCACCTAAATAATGTTGATGGCTGGCTGTAGTCTTGCACTGAAGTCCCGTGGGAACTCAGTTGTTGTCGGAAAAGGTACTTTAAAGGTACATTTATATCTAGATAAAATATTATTAATATGTTAGCTTATGCTAAAATGCTAAACTGAAAAACAGCCTAGTGTGTGGGTGGTGTGTGCAATTTTTCAGTATATAAAATTAACATTGTCATAAATGCAAATATGCACATGTGCAGGGAGGAAAAAAGTATTCACAGAAGACAATGTGTTAGACGAAGCTGAGGATATACAGAGGTCAGAGAAGTGGCCTGAAAATAATCTTTTCTGAGCCTACACAAATTAAAACATAGACAGATGTCATAACAGCTGTCTTGGAGTGTTGACTCTTGGACATTAATTCCCCAGTTTTCAGCGCATATCTTCCACTACAGTTTTCTCCTCCCTGTGAGGAGGAGTCAATGCAAAACTCAGATGTCTTCCACCTCTACTTATCTGACTGCAGAGAGGATGACAGAGAACAGTGGACACACAGTTTAACATGATGGACTATAGGACAGGACTGCTGCTTCTAACTGTCTGCTGGGCAGGTGAAGAGTTTCGCTGATGTTGAGTTGAATCTGTCTTCATAAATTTGGAAACTTACAGAAAGTGACTATGTTCTTGTTTGTCTTAGCAGGTGTTGATGGTCAGACTCTGACAGAATCTGAACCAGTGGTTAAAAGGCCTGGAGAATCCCACAGTTTGACCTGTACAGCCTCTGGATTCACATTCAGTGACTACTGGATGGCCTGGGTCAGACAGGCTCCTGGAAAAGGACTGGAGTGGGTTGCATCTATCAGTCAGCCTAGTGGTAGCAGCAAATACTACTCTCAGTCAGTCCAAGGCCGGTTTACCATCTCCAGAGACAACAGCAGACAGCAGGTGTATCTGCAGATGAACAGTCTGAAGACTGAAGATTCTGCTGTTTATTATTGTGCTCGAGAGCCACAGTGACTGGAGTTGGTTGAGCAGCTGTACAAAAACCTACACTAGGTAACTCATCCTCACTGGGCTGACAATTTGATTTTCATTCATTTTTTAAATTTTTATATATATTTTATGTACAATCAGTAAACTGAGAAAAACATCATTAACCTACAACAAAAACACATACATAACACAGGGAGCAAGCAAAACTTGAGAAAACCTTGATAAAATTAACTTTAGTAGACAATCTCAAACTAAGCCTACAATCAAATGTTCATGCTATATGCACTGAGGCCAATTTTTGTATGAGATGAACAAAAGTGATCGGGGGAGTAGCAGAGTTCCGGATGTCCTGCAGTAAGGACATTGGACAGTGTGCCATAATTGCAGGAGTTGAGTGTGGATGTGATAAAGGCATGGATTAGAGCTTCAGCAGCAGAGAAGGGGAGAGATGTGTGGAGACAAACTGTGTTTAATAAAAGGAAAAGGCAGTTTTGTTAATAATATAAAGACCTGCATAGTGTTAAATGAGAAATCAGTATCACAAATTACTCCAAGCTTGTGTAGGAAAGAGAGAGTCAAAATCAGCTGCATAGAAGATGCAGTGAATATGTAGAGGTGGAATGTGTCGCAGTGGATTACGGATGATGAACAGCAGATTCACTTGATGCTTTTTTCTCTTGACAGGTGCTCAGACTCTGACAGAATCTGAACCAGTGGTTAAACGGCCTGGAGAATCCTGCATATTGACATGTACAGCCTCTGGATTCACATTCAGTGAACAGTACATGGCTTGGATCAGACAGGCTCCTGGAAAAGGACTGGAGTGGATTGCTTAAATCTATGCAGGTATTAGCAGCAAAGACGACTCACAGTCAGTTCAGGCTGGTTTACCATCTCCAGAGACAACAGCAGACAGCAGCTGAAGGTGTAGCTACTAGTTAAACGGTCTCAAGACCTTTTAATGTTTATTACAGAAATTAGTTTTTTGCATATTGTCATATAATATGTGAGACTCCAAGTTTCTCTGCATAGCTGGGGATTTAAACAGCCACAATTTGAATACTGTAACCTTTAATTAGAACCAGATTAATTAATACACAGTCTGTTTACATCATATAATATAAAAAATAAAAAATAAAGTCTGCTGTTTCAAAATGCATATTTTGATGAAATATTGTGTCCAACATGGAGTTGCAGCTACATTAAAGTCCTGAATACATAATAAATGATTAAATAAAATTAAACTCTAACAGAGTGTGTTGAAGAAATATTGTGAAGAAGTTTCAGTGATCGATGAAGACTTAACATAGCTTTCCCTGTTCGATCGATTAAGACACCTAAGAAATTTCTTTAAGAGAGTGTACATGAGCCCCTCCCTCCCCATAATATCATGATGCAAATCTTCAGTCTGTGCAGTGTACTTCTGTCCTGCTGACTGCTCTTGTACTTTGTGTGGAGCATCAGAGGTCACATCTCCAGCCTCAGGATGATCAACACACTCACTCTTCTGCTGGTTGCTCTCTCTCTGCCCTGTGAGTTCTCCTGCTTCCTGCTGTTTCATCTTTTATCAGGCAACATTGACTGATGGTCAGTCAGTGATCCCAGAAAACTTCCCAGATGACTGTCTCACTTTCTTCTGTGGTTCCTCTCTCCTTTCATCTCATCAGGTTGTACAGGTCAGAGTATGGAGTCCATTCCTTCCAGTTCAGTAGTGAAAAAGCCTGGGGAGACTCTCAGTCTCTCCTGCAGAGGATCTGGCTTCACATTTAGCTGCTGCAGTATGCACTGGGTAAGACAACCTGCAGGAAAAGCACTGGAAAGCATTGGATGTGTTTGGAGTGATGCAAGTAAAACGCATTGCGCCAGCAGTGTGCAAGGACGAATAGAAGTCAGTAGAGATAATAGCAACAGCATGGTGGATCTGTCTAACTTAAAGCCAGAGGACTCTGTATTACTGTCCCAGAGACACACTGGTTAAATGAAGCAGAGAGGCTTTACAAAAAACTCCTCAGAACATTTGCTTACTAATTCAGCATGCCTCTAAAAACTCACACATGCATACTATGAAAGCAACAGCTGATGTTGTTGTTTCTGACTTCCTCCTTATAACATCTGAAGCATGTCTTTCACAATTTTCTCAATAATCTTTAATATTTTCTATTTATTGAGTTTTAAAAGCAGGTGCATCCCTTGGACCCACCATCCATCGGAAGATCCGCGAGGGGTCGGGTGCGCTGTCACTTGGGTGGCGGTGAAGGTCAGGGGCCTCGACGGACCAGACCCGGGCGGCAGAGGCTGGCTCTGGGGACGTGGAACGCCACCTCTGTGGGGAAGGAGCCGAACTTCGTGCGGGAGATGGAGCGCTACCAATTAGATCTGGTGGGCTGACCTCCACGCACAGTCTTGGCTCTGGAACCGTGCTCCTCGATAGGGATGGACATTATTCTTTTCTGGAGTTGCTCAAGGTGTGAGGCCAGGCGGGTGTGGGGATACTCACAAGTCCCCGGCTGAGCCGCCACGCTGGAGTTTACTCCGTGAACGAGGGTCGCCTCCCTACGCTCGGTAGCGGGGAAAACTCTGACTGTTGTTTGTGCGTATGCACCAAACAGCAGTTCGGAGTATTCGCCTTCTTGGAGATCCTGAATGGAGTCCTGTATGGGGCTCCAGTAGGGGACTCCATAGTTCTGCTGGGTGACTTCAACGCACATGTGGGCAATGACGGAGTTACCTGGAAAGGCGTGATTGGGAGGAACGGCCCCCCTGATCTGAACCTGAGTGGGGGTTTGTTGTTGGACTTCTGTGCTAGTCATGGATTGTCTATAACAAACACCATGTTCGAGCATAAGGATGCTCATAAGTGTACATGGTACCAGAGCACCCTAGGCTGAAGATCGATGATCGATTTTGTAATCGCTTTCATCTGATTTGAGGCCGCATGTTTCGGACACTCGGGTAAAGAGAGGGGCGGAGCTGTCAACTGATCACCATCTGGTTGTGAGTTGGGTCAGGGGTTGGGGGAAGACTCTGGACAGACCTGGTAAGCCCAAACGGGTAGTGCGGGTGAACTGGGAACGTCTGGAGGAGGCCCCTGTCCGTGAGATCTTCAACTCAAACCTCCGGCGGAGCTTTTCTGGCATCCCTGTGGAGGTTGGGGACATTGAACATGAGTGGGCAATGTTCAAAGCCTCTATTGCTGAAGCTGCAGTGGAAAGCTGTGGTCTCAAGGTCTTAGGTGCCTCAAGGGGCGGTAACCCTCGAACACCGTGGTGGACACCGGTGGTCAGGGAAGCCGTCCGACTGAAGAAGGAGGCCTTCCGGGATTTGTTGTCTCGGAGGACTCCGGAGGCGGTTGCAAGGCACCGACAGGCCCGAAGGACTGCAGCCTCTGCTGTGGCAGAAGCAAAGCAGCGGGTGTGGGAGAAGTTCGGAGAAGACATGGAGAAGGACTTTCGGTCGGCACCAAAGTGTTTCTGGAAAACTGTCCGCCATCTCAGGAGGGGGAAGCGGGGAACCGTCCAAGCTGTGTACAGTAAGGATGGGACCCTGTTGACCTCAACTGGGGAGGTAATTGGGCGGTGGAAGGAACACTTTGAGGAACTCCTAAACCGACTGACACGCCTCTCTAGTAGAGGCAGAGCTGGAGGCTGATGGGGTTTCTCGCCAATTTCCCTGGAGGAGGTCACTGAGGTAGTCAAACAACTCCACAGTGGCAAAGCCCCAGGGATTGATGAGATCCGCCCGGAGATGCTAAAAGCTTTGGATGTGGAGGGGCTGTCTTGGATGACACGCCTCTTCAACATTGCGTGGAAGTCGGGTACAGTGCCCAAGGAGTGGCGGACCGGGTGGTGGTTCCCTGTTCAAAAGGGGACCAGAGAGTGTGTGCCAATTACAGGGGTATCACACTTCTCAGCCTCCCTGGTAAAGTCTACGCCAGGGTGCTGGAACGGAGGGTTCGGCCGATTGTCGAACCTCAGATCGAAGAGGAACAATGCGGTTTTCGGCCCTGGTCGTGGAACAACTGACCAGCTCTTTACTCGCAAGCGATCCTGGAGTGGCTTGGGAGTATGCCCATCCGGTCTACATGTGCTTTGTAGATCTGGAGAAGGCATATGACCGGGTCCCCCGGAGACACTGTGGGAGGTGCTGCGGGAGTATGGGGTGAGGGGGCCCTTCTTAGGGCTATCCAATCCTTGTACATCCAAAGCGAGAGCTGTGTCCGAGTACTCAGTAGTAAGTCGGACTCTTTCCAGGTGAGGGTTGGCCTTCGCCAGGGCTGCGCTTTGTCACCAATCCTGTTTGTGATATTCATGGACAGGATATCGAGGCGTAGCCGCAGGCGAGGAGGGGCTGCGGTTCGGTGGGCTTGGGATCTCGCCACTGCTTTTTGCGGATGATGTGGTCCTGATGGCATCATCGGTCCGTAGCCTTCAGCTCCACTGGATCGGTTCGCAGCAGAGTGCGGCTGCTGGGATGAGGATTAGCACCTCTAAATCTGTGGCCATGGTTCTCAGCAGGAAACCGATGGAGTGCCAACTCCAGGTAGGGAATGAGTCCTTGCCCCAAGTGAAGGGAGTTCAAGTACCTCGGGTCTTGTTCACGAGTGAGGGGAGACTGGAGCAGGAGATTGGCCGGAGAATCGGAGCAGCGGGACGGTATTGCACTCGCTTTACCGCATCGCTGTGACGAAAAGAGAGCTGAGCCGAAAGGCAAAGCTCTCGATCTACCGGTCAATTTTCGCTCCTACCTCACCTATGGTCATGAGAGCTGGGTCATGACCGAAAGAACGAGATCGCTGGGTACAAGCGTCAAATGGGTTTCTCAGGCGAAAGTGGCTGGTGTCTCCCTTAGAGATAGGGTGAGAAGTTCGGCCATTCGCGAGGAGCTCAGAGTAGAGCCGCTGCTCCTTGCGCTGAAAGGAGCCAGTTGAGGTGGTTTGGGCATCTAGTAAGGATGCCTCCTGGCGCCTCCCTAGGGAGGTGTTCCAGGCACGCCCAGCTGGGAGGAGGCCTCGGGAAGACCCAGGACAAGGTGGAGAGATTATATCTCCACGCTGGCCTGGGAACGCCGATCCCCCCAGTCAGAGCTGGCTAATGTGGCTCGAAAGGGAAGTTTGGGGTCCCCTGCTGGAGCTGCTGCCCCGCCGACCGACCTCGATAAGCGGTTGAAGATGGATGGATGGATAAAAGCAGGTGTTAAGAATTGCTTTGGGTATTTCTGCATGATATCCAGTATATGGATTTCCCATCAAATGCTGCTGTGAAAAATGAATCTAAATGGATATAAATAAACATTAGGTGACATAACGAAAGAGGCATATTTTCTTTAAAAAGAAAACATAATTATAGTCATAACGTAAGATGAATGTGTGAGAAATGTTGCGATTCTCTGAGAGGAGGAGTCGAACCCTGATTTCATCGCCACGTATTTTGTTGCAGAGTGAAGGAGAGAGACTAAATCACTATCAAACACATTGTAGACTGAACAGAGACAAGATTGTGCTGTTAATTATTGTTAGTGAGAGCACAGTGACTGAAAAATGTAAAGCTGTAGAAATTCAACACATTCTCATCTCAATGCGTCATATCTGACGCTTTCATCCGAGTGACAAAGCTGTAGGATTTTACGCTAAAGGTACCTCTTCACGTCCGTATGAAACGCCCCGCTTCCTACGCTAAAGCAATATAAGGGAGGCTAACCCTACCTGTTGACATGCGCAGCTGTAGGGTTAGCCGGCTCGACTATGCATACATTCAGTGACTTGGGTTTAGGCACTAACATTTCGGATGGTTGTGGTTAGGGTAGGGGCTTCGGGGCTGTCAACACCTTTATCACGTAACTTAGCTACCTAGCTAGCTACCGCTAGCTAGCTAGCACTTCCGTCCGAATCGGACGCTCGGAGCATCTCATACAGACGCTTCGAGCGTCTCATGGAGACGCACCGGTGCGCCTCCATAAAACGCTAAAGGGTACCTTTCGCAGTAAAATACTTACGCTTTGTCACTCTTTCTCAAATCGTCGGTATATGACGCCCTGAGATGAGAACGGGCTCAGAAATTAACATGACAAAACAAGTCAGAATTTTGTATTTCACTTTAAAATGAATTAACTTTACTTTAACATCATCAACTACGGTGGCCCGTAGGTGTCAGAGCAAATATAAAAGCCACAACACGAACACAACAGCCACAACACAATAAAGCCACAACACAAACACAAAAGCCACAACACAAATACAAAAGCCACAACACAAATACAAAAGCCACAACACGAATACAAAAGCCACAACACAAATACAAAAGCCACAACAAAAATACAAAAGCCACAACACGAATACAAAAGCCACAACACGAATACAAAAGCCGCAACACAAATACAAAAGCCGCAACACGAATACAAAAGCCGCAACACAAATACAAAAGCCGCAACACGAACACAAAAGCCGCAACACGACTACAAAAGCCACAACACAAATACAAAAGCCGCAACACGAACACAAAAGCCGCAACACGACTACAAAAGCCACAACACAAATACAAAAGCCGCAACACAAATACAAAAGCCGCAACACGACTACAAAAGCCGCAACACGAATACAAAAAGCCACAACGGAAGTTGACAACGAAAGAGACTCTTCATAGAACTTGATTACTATCCACCACGCTCATCTATACAATAGTACAGTGGCAGTGTGGCCGCCCCGCAATCTGGGGGTCCGGGTTCAAATCTCGGTAAGAGTATACTTTTTCAGGTGACTTTTTCGTGTTCTCATTTCTGCGTGTCTGAGAGAGAGAAATGCCCAATAAGATACTTGCTCCATGATGTCTGGAGCCAGAAAAAGCAATCAATGAGTAAAAGAGTAATGTTATTTCACAGAGTTATTATATATCTATCTATATATATATATAGATATATATATGTAGTGGTGTGCGGTGTTTGTATATAGACTTATAGGTTTTGAGCAGTGCTCTTGAACACACCTTTGGGCATCAAACTAGCTCCACCCAGGCCAAACCCCCTCATTAGCTGAGCTCTATATAAAGCAGCTGTAGAATCATGGCTACCTTTTTGCTTCTTCCTTGCCTTTCTGTTGCCACATGGCCCTGTAGCTGTCTAGGTAGGTCAGCATGTATAAAAACCTTGCCTTATGTTGCAGTTTTTACCCAGTGACTAAGGTTTGTTTTACAGCAGTTTACTGCCGGCCTGTTTGGCAGTGGGGGTGATTTCCTGGTTCCCTGTCTTGAGTGGCATGAAGTACTGTTCCTCAAAGCGCCCTCTGTAAGGTACGAGAAGCCTAAGGGACCATACGTAGAGGGATACCTGAAGTAGCTGTTCACTTTTATAGATTTTTGTTAATATGTATGTGTTTTTAATTGTAGGTGGTCAGCTGCTGTTTTTGCCTTAATGAAATTAAGATTTTTAACATGTTCCGCTGACACACTCTGGTTTTAGTGCCCTTCACCGGCATTCCCCTAGCGGACTAATTGTGTATTTTAGCTACAACCAACTGGTTTTATTGTGTTTTATTCAACGCGTTGCTTTGTTTGTTCTTTTCAGTGGTGCTAGTGGTCGGCTTTTGGTGGAGGCTAGGCACGCTAGTGTGGGTTCCCTCACGGATTGTAGTGATAACTGCACTGGGGCACGATTTGACAGTGGCACAATTTGCTGTGAACTGGTTGCAGTGATATCATTTGCAGTGAGCACATGCGGTGGGTAAGTGGTGCACCCCTGGAGCACACCCTTAGTTAGGCTGCCTCCCCTCAGCTGACCCTGGCCCATTTTTGCCTTGTGTTTTATTTTAACTGGGAGTGTATTTTGTTAAAAATAAAAACCTGTTTAAATTGTAATAAAAGTTCATTTTCCATTTCAATTTGATTATTATTTGTATTATTCACAACTTTTCTTTCCAGGCACTTCCAGTTACTGTTTATCAATAAATATTATTATTTTGGAGCCACGTCTGTCTTACTTACCTGTGTTGCCTTGTTGTAAAGGTTTAGTCAAGAAACATATCCTGGGGTGGAAGTCCCCAGGTGGCGTTGTCGGATAGTTTAATTCTCTCTCTCAGACGCACAGAAACGAGAACTCCTAATGAGCAATGATCTCTCTCTTTTTGAAGCTAATCTGCACAGACAGCTGTTTAATTCACACAAATATCACACTGTATATTATTTGACCTGAGCAAAGTATTAGTTACTTATCAAACTGGTAAGAAGATCTTCTTCCATGTAGGCCTACATTTAGTAATTTGGCAGACTTTATCATGCGGAAAAAAGTCACCTGAAAAGTACAGCTCTTTCGAGATTCGAACCCGAGCCCCAGATTGCGGGCGGCTAGACTGCCGCTGTACTATTATAAAGATGAGCTTGGCAGAAAGTAATCAAGTTCTATGAAGAGTCTCTTTCGTTATCAACTTCCGTTGTGGTTCACTTCCGTTGTGGCTTTTTGTATTTGTGTTGCGGCGTTTGTATTTCCGTTGTGGTTTTTCGCATCGTATTGTGGCTTTTGCATTCGTGTTGTGGCTTTTATATTTGCTCTGACACCTACGGGCCACCGTAATCAACGCACTCAGAGAAACAAGATCTAATATACAACTTATTTTTTTGCAGCTCATATAACCTATTGGTCAGTATGTATTTGAAAGTAGAAGACATAAATAATGTAAATGTGAAAGTGACTTGTTAGAATTTTTGTTGGAAAAAATGAAATCATAAATACATCTTTCATTTGCCAAATTAATGTTCACATGACAATTACAAGCTACAACTGCCAGTGACACAAAAGTTATTTTTGTTAGCAGCTACTTGACAGCTTGGATCAGACAGCCTGCAGGGAAAGGACTGGAGTGGATTGGAAGCAGAGTTGGCTCCAGTACACACTACAAAGATTCCCTAAAGAACAAGTTCAGTGTCGACTTAGACTCTTCCAGCAACAGAGTGACTCTAAACGGACAGAATGTGCAGCCTGAAGACACTACTGTGTATTACTGTGCACGAGAGACACAATAACACAAACCTTCAGTAGACCTAACCAAAACCCCTCAGTGCCTGAACACTTGTAACATGGAAGCCACCAGAGGAGGAGCCCTCAGACCACTAATGACTTCAAAACCAGCTCACTGTTACAGTAAAGAGACAGTCTAAAGATGTTATAAAATGCTCCTTGTGTAATTTAACAGCAACTGTTTTCATCAATTAAATACTCTGACATTATAATCACTGACAAGTCGTATGTTTTCCCACAGTGAAGAATGAATACATTTCTAAAGATTACATATTTCAAGAAATGAAAAACATTCAGTTGACGACAAACATATCTTCAGAAAGTCAGTTTATTTTCCCTAAAATTATAACTTAAATAAATTTAGAGTTATAAGTATCTGAATCATTAGTAAGGAAAACTGTAGTCTTTAGCAAAATTTGTGATGTTCCAAAGAGAAACAAATTTATTAGTGTGAATGTAATTTTAAAATATTGTTTCAGTTTTTATAGCATAAAAATCCCCTTGTAAGCTTGTTTTGAGAGAGGCAAATATCATAGATGTCTCCTGATAGTCTCAGAGAAGAGTAGTTTTTGTGTCACGATAACAAGAACAGAGCAGTAGTTTTTAAACAGGGAAACCAACAAAAATAGCAATAATAGTATAATCATACTTTTAAACAACCAATACTCAAAACCTGAAAATGAACTTCTGAAGAAAATTCAACTTCAAGACAAATTTAAAATAAAAGTTATGAATCATACTAATTTGCCTCAAGTCACAACTCTCAGAACAGGTGATGACCAAGTTTAATCCAGCTCTCTCCTCCCTGTGAGGAGGAGTCAATGTAAAACTCAGCTGTCTTCCACCTCTACTTATCTGACTGCAGAGAGGATGACAGAGAACAGTGGACACACAGTTTAACATGATGGACTATAGGACAGGACTGCTGCTTTTAACTGTCTGCTGGGCAGGTGAAGATATTCACTGATTTTGATCTAGTTTTATTTGTGTCAGCAGCTTATTTCACTCGATGTCTTTTTATCCTCTTAACAGGTGTTGATGGTCAGACTCTGACAGAATCTGAACCAGTGGTTAAAAGGCCTGGAGAATCCCACAGATTGACCTGTACAGCCTCTGGATTCACATTCAGTGACTACAGCATGCATTGGATCAGACAGGCTCCTGGAAAAGGACTGGAGTGGGTTGCATATGTCAGATATGACAGTGGCAGCATCTACTACTCTCAGTCAGTTCAAGGCCGGTTTACCATCTCCAGAGACAACAGCAGACAGCAGGTGTATCTGCAGATGAACAGTCTGAAGACTGAAGATTCTGCTGTTTATTATTGTGCTCGACACTCACAGTGACTGGAGTTGGTTGAGCAGCTGTACAAAAACATACAGTACTCATATTTCAGGCTGATAGAGAACAAGCATGACTTTTCTTTGCATTCATATTACATGATTTTATTCTATATATTATTGTTTATATTTTGCATTTATTGTTTTACATTATATATCTTACTTTACATAATGCATTATACAAAGTCCTGAAGAGTGCTTCTGAAAAATATTTGTACCAAACATTAAAATCATAAAAAACCCACAGTGAAGAGCACTTCATAAAAATGCCAAAGACAGCACAACAATCTGGTTGCTGAAATTACACTTCTATACATTTAGACACAATGTCTTTAAATTATGTGGAATCTAAAGTAAATCATGAAAGTGAAAATAATTTGTTGCAGTTTCTGACATAAAATCACTAGAGGGCAGTAATATTCACTTATGAACAGTAATGATGAAATAATGTGCAATGAAATTAACATCATATGTAAAGCAGAGGTGATTTCCAGGCATGTTTTCACTCTGCAGATATAATAACAGTAAACAGACTCTTCTATTGGCTCCAGTTAGACCAACATTGATGCTTCATGTATTTGGTTCTATGCAAACTCAGTGACCTTCCTTGTTACTCAGCTATAAAAACTTCCCATCAGGCTGTCAGTGGAGTTCACAGCACGTCACTTTCAACATAAACCATGTTTTCTGTAGCTCTGCTGCTGCTGTTGGCAGCTGGATGTGAGTCTCTCTGGATTTGTCAAGGTCAACAGTTCTTATTTTGCAGTATAACTTTGTCATTAGTTTGGAAGTGCACTGTTGGATACAAAACGAAAGGTTACGATATGGTAACCCTAGTTCTATAAGCACAGGCGGAGCCCTCTACTGGACTCTATGGGTACAGTGGGTGGAGCCCGATGACTGTCCGCCCTAGCCGCGACAAGCCAAAGTCCACCACACCAACCCTGTCGGCTACAGGCCGGCCAAAGCCCCAACCACCACATCACCTAGTGACAGAATGGTGGGACACCCCTGAGAAGGTCGCTGGACCTGTAGGGGTTTGGCCTGACCATTAACACCTGCACTGCCCTGACTTCTCACCGAAACGTCAGGCACTGCCAGTGTATGTTCCCCCTCTACACCCAGTCGTCATCAGACCCTAACTTTTCAGATCCTAGGTCGCACTTGTGAGCTGGATCCCGAGGGGCCTGACATATCCAAGAGATAGAAACGCACAATGGGCACAGTAAGGGACAAGATGCCATTGTGCATATCTCTTTGACACACACCCTGCTGAAACGGATTGTAGACACTTCCACACTTCTGAGTGGAATGTGCATGCACCGCCATGGGTGGGTCTGTTCCCGCCCGTGTACAGGCTTGGGAGATTCACTCACAAAGCCAGCTGGCCGGGCTCTTGTTGGACAGGGTTTTACTGACTGCACTATCACTGAAACAGACGAACAGCTGATCAGTGCATCGAATGGGGGCTGTGTGCTCTACATAGGACGTTAGCCTAGCACACATGGACACAACAGATGCACTCTCACCTCCCTGAACCCTAAATGGGGTAGGGGGGTAGAAAGCATCTAGATTTATTGTCCTGGACCTGAACATGCTCCTTATGTTCTTAAGAATAAAGGAGGTGTGTTTTCTCAATCTGGCTGCACTGTGGACACCGAGAACCAGCATGCAGCTGGGGTGAACCGACAGGCACACTCACTCACCTTCTTAGCAAAGGTGAGAGCAAGGCACAGGGCTGTTTAAGAGATAGCATTTTCAATGAGGACTGCTCCAGGGGCTCATAAGGTGCAGATCTTAGAGCCACCAACACAAACAGCAAGTCCTACTGAGGTGCAGAGAGACACGACATCGGTCGCTGTCTTCTCACACCCTGCAGAAAGCGTATCACGAGGGGGGTGGGTGAAGACTGTTCTGTCACCAAACCCCCTGTGACAGGAGAGATAGCTGCAGTGCGAGAGCCACTTCTCCATCAGACCTTGCAGGAAAGAGAAAGTGGATCCCACCGAACAGGTAGGCAGATCCGTCTCCCTCCCTCTCAATGCATCAACGCTGAAAGCCCAACCACTTAGCTTTATAGCAAGACGTGGTGGAGGCTACCCGCTGCTTGGATGGTCTGTGTGACCTCAGCGGATGGACCAGCCTGAGTCTGCCTCTCCACAATTTTAGGAGGAAAAACCTGGAGAGGCTGGACCAACACCAGCATTGTGCATACGAAGCCTCACTCTTATGACAGAGCCCCAGACCACAGTTACAGGCCAGAGCTCTGTCACTGCAGGCTCCGTCACTTTTACCAGGATGACGAACGACCATTCCACACCTCACCTAACTGAAGGGATGAGATTGGGTGGAACGCAAACAGCAGCGCTTCAGGCAATGGCGCGTGTGTAACGCGTCCATCCCCCAGGGGGGGCTGTCCTGTGGCTGAGTTGAGTGCCACAGCGGGCAGTGGGTGTTGGCAAACAGATCCACCTCCGCTCTCCCTAAGCGTGCTCAGATCTGCTGAACCACCTTGTTGTACAGTCTTCAGTCGCTCGGTTGGAAGCCAGCCCTCGACATGAGGTCAGCCACCGCAGTTCTCTAAACCTGGGACGTTAAGGGCTTTCAGAGACAGCAGGTGTTCTGATGCCCACGTCTTAAGGTTCCCAGCCAGCGCCAACAGAGCCGTGGATTGGGCTTTGCCCTGTCTGTTGATTCACACGCAGAGGGAAACGCACCACCACACTAGAAACACAATATGGAGAGGATTGTGGATGTGTGGTGTGTAGCCCCCACTCACTGCACTTCCCTGGCAGGTCCCTCCCCATCCAGTGATAGACTCATTTATGAAGAGTGACACGGATGAGGACACCCTGCCAAGCAGCACACGCGCTGCCAGACAATGAGACCCCCAGAATCACAGGACCTCCTGCACTAGAGTTGGGGGTCACCATGCATCACCTTTGCCTCTTGAGGTTCAGATGCAGGCAGCAACCCAACATTGTAGCCGTCGCATGTGCAGCAAGCCCAGAGGGACCCCCTGATGGACTACTGCCCTGATGCCCAACAGCAGCATCACAGACAGCACTGCCGCAGCTGTCATCTGCTGCAGCCTGTGGACCACCAAGCGCTGTGCACAGATACACTCTTGGAGTGTTGCAGTTGAGCACAATCCCCAGATAGTCCACTCTCTGCAGCGGGTGGGGGGAGCTCTCTTCCCAATTCATTGCAACCCCAGGTTGTTGAGGTGCAAAATCAACTGGACTGTGTGGAGATCACTCACAGCCTCAGTCTCTCCATGACCCCATAAGGTCGGGAGTAGAGAGGAACGCTCATGCCCTTCTCGCACAACGATTGCAGTGCGATGCATCTGCTGAGTGTGTGTGTGTGTGGGGGCTAGTGAGTAGTTGCCAGGGAGTCTAATGTATTTGTAGGCTACCCCCTAAGAGGAGAAGCCGAGAATTCCTTGTTACTGTGTCACCGACATGAAATAGGCGCCTTCCAGGCCGAGGGCGGTGAACCAGTTGCACTAGCACCAGTATTTTATTTATTTATTTATTTTGGGGATCATCAGCATGTGGACCAAAAGTACATAGTGCAAGCCTCTGCGCATGTCATGCACAGAGATGCCCTGAGACAGCCTGCTTTAGCAGAGGTTGCTGTGTCTCGGTGGCCAGGAAGTCTACTTCATCTTGAGAGGATAGACTGGCAACCACTATGTCCAGGAAAACTGGTGGTATGCAGCAGAACTGAAGAGAGTAACCTCGTCTCAGAGTGCTGTCCATCCAGCTTGTCAGCATGCAGCGGCGTCGCCATTCTGCATGAAAATGTGTACACGTGAACAACGCATCTTCGGCACTCTCCACCGCCAAACTTTCCAAAAATGGAAGTTTAGCCCAAGGGGGGGCCGACAACGAATGGGCTATAGTGTTCCTGAACGCACCAGGACCGGTTGCTCCCTGGTGTCTTTGAACGCACCACAGCTTGCTGCTCTGTGGTGTCAAATACTCCACAGTCTGTTGATCTGTGGTGTCCTTGAACGCACCACAGCTCGCTGCTCCAATGGCGGCTCAACGTGCAACAGTGTCACCATGAGCATGTTGTCAGTGGAGCAGTCAATATCAACACAGCTGCTGAGTGAAGCCGAGTCAGGACAGGGTGTCCTCCTCCACCACTGCAGTGAGCTGCTGCTGGGAGAAAGAGCCGCTGTTCACTGTAATAAGTGCCATGGGCCGCACCGATGGAAGTGTTGCCTGGTGACATCTCTCCGGCTATATCTGACCTAGAATGCTAGTCAGCTGAATGCTGTGCTGGTTCGGTTGAGCATATGTTGACAATGTGGTTGTGTGTTTTAGGAATACACACACTGTCAGTGAGCTAGCAGTGCTCCCGTGGGCACTGTCGTGAGTGCATGGGGAACGCAGAGTTAGCTCGCGTTGCTGCATTGTCCCACCATTCTGGCAGCAGCCCTTCATTCGGCCGCAAGGTGATGTAGGCAATCCGTTGCATGGGCCGGACAGCCGGCTAGCAAGGAGGAAGCCCGTGTCCTACTACAGTTTCGCTTGGATGCCACCAGGAGAGCGACCTAGGACATGGGCTTCTGTCCCAGTGTTTTGACTAGCACAGCAAAGACCCAGGCCCTCACACTGTCTCTCTCGAGCTTAGCAAGGAGAGCAGTGTGGGCCATAGGTTTGATCATTAGCTTAGCATCGGTGAACGTGCAGTTTGTAGAGACTGAAGCACGTTACACACAGAGCCAAAGATGGAGGGGTCGGTGGGGAGGAGAATGCTCTAGGAATGTACTGTATTAAATCAGTTGAACATTCACAGCATTTCCAGTGTGTACACAGCAGCATATGACACAAATAAATGCATGCTTGGCACATAACAGCGGGAGGAGGTCTGATGGTGTGCATCAGCCTCTGTCCCTTTTTTTTTTTTAAAAAAAAAAGACTGCAATCGAAAAGGTCGTGGTGTCCCTGACGCACCATGGACCATTTTCGAAATCAACCAGCTGTGGGGTCTTAGAATGCACCATGGTCGGAGCTTGAAAAAGCTGACCGGGCCTTGTATGCACCACAGCCGGCATGTCGCAGACCCAGCATGTGTGTGAAGCAGCGGCAAGGCACACAGCCTCGTCTGCTGCAACACGAGCCGCTCGTGGAGGGATTGAAACAACCAAAGCTTTTAACTGTCTGCTGGGCAGGTGAAGATATTCTCTGATCTTTTACATAGATTATATCTGTGTTACCAGCTTATTTCCTTTGGTGTTTTTATCCTCTTCACAGGTGTTGATGGTCAAACTCTGACGGAATCTGAACCAGTGGTTAAAAGGCCTGGAGAATCCCACAAATTGACCTGTACAACCTCTGGATTCACATTCAGTGACTACTGGATGAACTGGGTCAGGCAGGCTCCTGGAAAAGGACTGGAGTGGATTGCTATCATCAGATATGACAGTAGCAGCATCTACTACTCTCAGTCAGTCCAAGGCCGGTTTACCATCTCCAGAGACAACAGCAGACAGCAGCTGTATCTGCAGATGAACAGTCTGAAGACTGAAGATTCTGCTGTTTATTATTGTGCTTGAGACTCACAGTGACTGGAGTTGGTTGAGCAGCTGTACAAAAACCTACAGTACTCATATTTCAGGTTGTTAGAGCTCAAGCATGATTTTTTTTTCTTAGTTTTTATAGTACATACTTTATTCTATATGAACGTATATACAGCTTATCTTCTGTACAGGGTTGCGGGGGACTGAAGCCAATCACAGCTGACAATGGGGTGGAGGAATATCATGAGAGTGAACAATAATATTATATAAATATATTATTATATAAATAATTTTGTTTCTTTTTCTCTCTCCTCTGTTTCTAAAAGGAGACACTCAGATCTGGTGTTCTCATTGATCTTAACTGACTGACACTTGAACCCTGGACTGAACTAAAGCTTAACACTCCTGCTGCTCAAGTACACTGGATACTGAGATAATTGAAATGTTTCTAATCTAAAGAAAAGTCACATGTTAACTTGGTTCAGCACATTTTGTATATTAAAGTTTGACTATAAGGTGTTTACCATCATCAGTGATTGCAGCTCCATCCTTCAGTGTCAGTTCATCTCAGCAGACAGGAAGTAGATCTCAAGATGAACAGCAGGAAGCCTGAGGGAACTGTTGTGTCTTCTTGTATTTGTGAGACTGTGAAAGATGGATGAACAACTGATCCTGCAGTAAGAAACATTTTCTGTGATTTCCTCATCCTCACTGGGCTGATAGACCCTGATGGTCTTACATGACTAACGTCCTCAGCTCATTCAAAATGATACAAAACACAGACATTTGAGTACCACTGATATATGACTGGCTTTAATATTACATTTTCAGGAGAGAGAATAAGTACAAAAAAATACAAACCAACTAAAAGGTAAGAACATATCTTTCCATCACAGACTGTGGTTTATTAAAAACAATTCTGAGAGAAAGTGGAGTGATGGCAGGATATTTAACGTTTACTAACAAAGTGAATTACTTGAATCCCACATATATTGTGTATGGATATAAATCATTTATATAACAAGGTATTTGATTTTTTTTTTATATTTGTAGAAAGCATAACATAACATGGGATTCAAATAATGATTGTGTTGAACTGCAGATTAATGTTTAGAAAAGATGTGGAGAGACTATTGACAATATGATGCAATAAAACAGCAATAAAGTTATTGGTATACGAATGTAAAGAAACGCTTAACATTCTCTCCCTACAAGTGTTTTTTTACATATGTATTTTATTTGGCCATAATATGAATAATATAAAAAACTATAAACCACATTGCATGAAATTTGATTAAGACAGGTTTTTATATCTGACAGAGCCACACCTAAAGGTAAAATGTGGGGATCATTATAAAAACTAACATATATATTCATTAACTACCATAATTTTCATCCAAGGTTAAAAATTAAGGTTAAGTTCTTTGCATTTCTCATCCTGAGCAGCTGTTTTCCTACTATTTACATGATCCTGGCTGCTGTCACTACATTTCTATTTGCAGCAAATACAATAAATACAATAAATGAGCAAAAAGGTAATAAATAAAATGCAGTGCTTAGAGTTAATCATCAATGTGATGTAGGAGGTGCAGGCAAGAAATAAATTATCACAGGAAGACAGCTCACGTCATATTTTAAGTGAGTTTTGATCATTTCAAAACATACTGAACACACTGTAAACATGACTAGAAAGCAACGTTCTTGGTGGTTGCTCTTTGTTTGCTGATTTTAATTAATTAGTTCTGTATAAAAGCTCAGAGGTGATTTCCAGGCATGTTTTCACTCTGCAGATATAATGCTTCATGTGTTTGATTCTGTGCAAACTCAGTGACCTTCCTTGTTACTCAGCTATAAAAACTTCCCATCAGGCTGTCAGTGGAGTTCACAGCACGTCACTTTCAACATAAACCATGTTTTCTGTAGCTCTGCTGCTGCTGTTGGCAGCTGGATGTGAGTCTCTCTGGATTTGTCAAGGTCAGCAGTTCTTCTTTTGCAGTATAACGTGATCACTTTATTTTACATTTATGACTGTCAGTTATTAAAAGCAGAATGTTAAATTAATTTGCAAACTAAAAACATATACAGAAGTAAATCCATTTCATAAAAAAATGTCTGTATAAATGTGATGAATCTGTTTAACCCTAAACACATTAGCATGTCATAAGAGCAGTACACAGAATAGTAGTGTAAAGACAAATGTCAAACACACAAGTCCTAACATAAAAGTAAAATAGTGAACCTTTTTAAGCACCTGCATGCTAGAAGTGTGCAAATTTGAAACATAGGTTACCTGATGCCAAAGTCTTCAAATGATACAGACTCTTCTAATGAAGCAACTCATCTAAAAATGTGTCTGCCAACATATTACACAAATTATACTGAAAGAGGGACTCTTGGAGGAATGACTCATGAAAATAAACATTCATTCTCCAGTTTCACCAAACAGTAACTGAGATCCAAACCAAATCCAAATCCATTTCCACACTGTGAGGTGTAGTCAGTGTAAAACTGGCCTGGGCTAACATTAGATTCCCAGTCTGAATTATTATCCCAGTGCGGCCCTGTGGATCAGAAATATGCTTGTTGATGTTGATTGTGGATTTGAAGTTTATGTTAATATTTTACAAGCATTAATATACTGTACACTCACCAAACACTATAGATCAGCTCTCTCCTCCCTGTGAGGAGGACTCAATGTAAAACTCTACTACTCTACTACTACTCTACTTATCTGACTGCAGAGAGGATGACAGAGAACAGTGGACACACAGTTTACCATCTCCAGAGACAACAGCAGACAGCAGGTGTTTCTGCACATGAACAGTCTCAAGGCTGAAGATTCTGCAGTTTATTGTGCTTGAGACTCTTTCCTGCATTTATCACATATGACTAATATCATTACTTCAAGTAGTCCAAGACAATGACTCAGTACAGTTACACTGAACACTTTGTGAGAAACACGAATGTTTATATAGAAAAAACTTTTCTAAGCCGAGAATGTAGAAATCATTTTACTAAATCTAAATCTTGCTTATTCCACAGAGCTTAACAAAACAACTCCTAAAAGAAGAAGTAGCTGAACAATAAGCAGCGCTTTATATTTTAGTGGTTTCAAACGGCTAATCTTAGATTTAATAATGATACATTAGAGCCCTTGCATATACATCATTTGACAGACAAACCAGCAAACCTTTTCATGTGTGTTACAGCTGTTAGTTTTGTTGCACAGGTCACACAGGTTTCAGTTTCTAAATATTTCCTTTTTTTGAGAACTGAAACCTTTTGTCACGATCCTGTCCTGAGTTTGTCTGTGTTTAGTTATTTTGGCCATGTTTTCTGTATTTTGATATTGCTTTCTCTGTGTCATGCTTTTGGGTTTCAGTCCTGTCTATATGTGGTCTTGTGTCCAGTCTCTCTGTTTTCCCCTTCTGTCTCTCTGTCTCGTTATCCTTATTCCAGTCACCTGTGTTGCTCCCGCCCTGCTCGTTAGTCCTGGTGTATAAATGTTTGTTGTTTCTGTTTAGTCCTTGTCCGGTCATTGTCGTATGTTGCAAGTCTGTCCTGCCCTGCCGTGTCACTGCCAGTTACCTGAGTTTTTGGATTTACCACTTCCCGTGAGTTTTTGTGTTTTGCCTGCTTGTTTATTGGATAAATAAATCACTGAACTGTACCAGCTCCTCTACGTGTCTTGCGTTTGGGCTCACTCCTGCTGCACCCCATATCCATTCGTGACACCTTTTAACATCTAAAATCCAACCAACTTCAGTATTAGTATTAGAAATTTACAAACATGTAAATTAACAAATCAATTGATCTTTCAGTTATTACCAGATATATAATTATACACTGTTTGTTACCACATTCCTTCATTTTTATGATTCAATAATCTTTTTTCAAGTTACATCAGAAATAAAAAAAGTAAATGTTCTGTCTGGAAATGTCTGTTTTTGTCCAATATGGATCAGCTACATAAAAACGTGAATACAAAATAAATGGTACAATAAATCAATAGGTACAATAAAGAGCCTGTACATGAGCCCCTCCCTCCCCGTGATATCCTGATGCAAATCTTTAGTCTGTGCAGTGTACTTCTGTCCTGCTGACTGCTCTTGTACTCTGTGTGGAGCATCAGAGGTCACATCTCCAGCCTCAGGATGATCAACACACTCACTCTTCTGCTGGTTGCTCTCTCTCTGCCCTGTGAGTTCTCCTGCTTCCTGCTGTTTCATCTTTTATCAGACAACATCAACTAATGGTCAGTCAGTGATCCCAGAAAACTTCCCAGATGACTGTCTCACTTTCTTCTGTGGTTCCTCTCTCCTTTCATCTCATCAGGTTGTACAGGTCAGAGTATGGAGTCCATTCCTTCCAGTTCAGTAGTGAAGAAGCCTGGGGAGACTCTCAGTCTCTCCTGCAGAGGATCTGGATTCACATTTACCTGCTGTGTTATGCACTGGATAAGACAACCTGCAGGAAAAGCACTGGAATGGATAGGTAGCGGCTACTCCGATGCCAGTAGTAACACTTATACCAACAGTGTGCAAGGACGAATAGAAATCAGTAGAGATGATAGCAACAGCATGGTGCATCTGAGACTGTCCAACTTAAAGCCAGAGGACTCTGCTGTGTATTACTGCGCCAAAGGCACACACTGGTAAAAGGAAGCAGAGAGGCTTTACAAAAACTCCTCAGAATATTTGTTTGCAAAGACCTACAGGTGGCATCAGAAGATGAAGTCAGATGAGACTAAGGAGAGAATGACGGTCAGTCTAAAAACACACAGATGCAAACTATGAAAGCAACAGCTGCTGTTGTGGTTTCTTTCATCCTTTTTTGTATAGTTTCAATCAACATGCAAAGGTTACAGAGGGTCAAAAACAGACAGTCAGTGGTTAACAGGTCTGGAGAATCCCACAGACTGACCTGCATATATTCAGCGTTTGGCCATTAGAATTCTTTGATTCTTTGATTAAACAGGCTGCTGGAAAGGGAGTGGTTTACAACTATCAGCTATAGTAGTAGCAACAAATACTAGTCTAGGGAAGGTTTACCTTCTCCAAAAATAACAGCAAATAGCAACTGTATTTAGTGTTAAAGTCAAGACCACCCAAGCTGAGACCAAGTCATGACCAAGACCAGAGATTATCGAGACCAAGACGCCAAGGGGTTGAGACCAGAGCCAGACCGTCCTATACGCTCACTATGCATGTTGCGTAAGGCCCCACATATTAAGCTCTTGTCAAAGGTGAAACCAGGTGTCAATGTTTACAATTTAAAGAAAGGATGAAGAGGTAACCATGCTTCTGAGCACAATAAGAGAAAAACTTAATGAAAGTGAACTGCAGGAACAGCAGTCAGGTAAACTGTTCGCTCCTCCTCAAACTTAGATGTCATATATCAGTAATGTTGGTTAATGTGCGGCTGCAGTGAATCTCTCATCTGTCTGTCTTGCTAACCAAACTGGGCAGCACATCTCTCCGTCTGTCTGTGTTGTGGTTGTTTGCTAGACTTTGTCTCTGAACAATGTTAGAGTGAAACACAACTATATATTACATTTGATAAACAGCAAAGGGCTGTTTATAAACTGTTGCTCCGAAAGTATAACTGCGTCGCACTTGAACATGCGTTCATATGCACGTGTACAAAATTAAACTTCTGGCAGCAACATCTGTGTTGTTCTATACAATCTATGGTGCCAACCAATCCAGACAATACACGGATGTGATTGCAGTCCTCATGGACGCACATCATTTTCAAACGAGACACTATCTGTCTCTCAGTCAAGGTGTAGTTACAAATCTGAACTAATGCAAATGGAAATCAGTGACATTGAGGTCTTTGAGCAAGAGTCCAAGTCAAGTCTCAAGTCTCAAGTCTCTCGTGGTTATTACAAATGTTGTATCACCTGCTGCATTCAATCCATGTTGCTAACAAAACTTCATAGCTATAAGGAATACTGTTAACCTGTTTTTCATTTACAGAGCACAACCATAATGTGCAATGCAATCAATGACAGGCAGCCACGGCATGGTGGACAGATCCGCAGACAGATGTGACACTGCAGTGATGACATAAATAAAATAAATATAAAAATTAGGTAAAAGATCATGACTTATCTACATATCCACAGCTGTGGTTTTCCTAATAGCAGACAGGTTACTACCGGTAGCCACCCCCCGGCCCCCCATCCCTAATTTCGCCCCCCATCCCAAATTTCGCCCATTCTAATCTGGTCACCCTGAAGTCAACACACCCTGCAGACTCTCAAACCAGTGTAATTTTATAACTAGCCTATATAAAACTGTAGGCTTAGGCTAAATGATCAACAATAAACCTGTAACCTCTTTTCAGCCAATGGCAATAATTAGCGTGATGTTTGCCAGCAGGACGTGTAATTACGTTAATTGACCACCACAAGTTCGGCAAGTAAACAAACCTTCATTCAACTCTACTTTACCATGTTATACCATCTACCTAACCTACTAAGCGTTAGATTTGCTGTTTGACTCTTGTCTTCTATATTTGATCCTTCATATTTGATATGTAACTATGTATTCAAACTCCAAATTAGCACTCTGTGCGCATGGCCATGCAGGGCAACCTGTTTAATATATATATTTTTCATAGAAGAGGAAGTGCATTACTGTGTTGACTCTTTGCTGTCACATATCTAGGCTAGCTCTTTCACTCAAATGAGGAAGCAGCAACACAGCACATAACTTTAATGTCAGGAGCTGTATGCAGCTGACATTAGCTAAGGTTGATGCAACTTAACACATTAGCTACATAGCTGCATGTGGACTGTCTTATCATTGTTTATCCCAATCAAAAATGTAACTTAGGAACAAGTTGTCACCACATGCCCTGTCCCGTCAGTCACTCACAAAGTTAACACTGCATTACCAATTTTCCTCAATATAACTAAATTAGGTAGTTTGTGCACCTAGCTGGGTGGCAAATAGCTGGCAAAGCAACTGAAACTAGAGCCCTAAGACATATAGTATATACATAGGTAGGCTTGCTAGCTTTGTTAAGTCACTTCATGCTTTCTTTCTAAGTGGCAATAAAAGTTTAACATGGTTCAAGCCGTATCCATAAGCGCTGCACTGCCAGATTTACAGATTGCTGTGTGTTTTCTTTCTGGAAATTGTTTCTCAGATTAATTCTTTATAGTTTAGGTAGCCACATTTTGTTACAAAGACTATTCTGCCTTATCCTTCTTCTCTCACCCCGCCACAACTTCTCCTGTCTCCTTCTCACAGTCTGCTATAAATTCAATTCAATTCAATTTTATTTATATAGCGCCTAATCACAACAACAGTTATCTCACAGCACATAAAATCTCTCACATAAAAGTGCAGGTCTAGACCTTACTCTGTGATGTTATTTACAGAAATCCAACAATTCCCACCAAGAGCAAGCACTAGGCGACACAGGCCAGGAAAAACTTCCTTTTAGAGGCAGAAACCTCGAGCAGAACCATGGCTCAGGGTGGGCAGCCATCTGCCTCCACCGGTTGCGGTGAGGGACAGAGAGAGAGAGAGCGAGAGAGAGAGGGCAAGAGACCAACAGAGAGAAAGAGAGAGAGAGAGAGGGGGTCTGAATGTTGCTATAGACTGAATGAAAAATGGTACAGACATTTATAGTTGTGTTAATGATGATGATTGTAATATTAATAATAATAACAGTAACAATAGCAATAGGACTAGTAACAGTCCTATAACCTTGATAGGTTACGCTATCAAGGTTACGATTGTCGTGACCAACCAAGAACCATGTTCTCTGTAGCTCTGCTGCTGCTGCTGGATTATGTCAGGTTATTCTACCGGACAGCTTGGATCAGACAGGTAAAAGGACTGGAGTTGTTGGAAATGGATGCGTCAGACACACCAAATATTACAAAGATTCACTAAAGAAGAAGTTCAATATCGACTATTTCATAACAGAGTGACCCCGAAATGCTTGAACACTTGTAACATGAAGCCAGAGGAGGAGCCCTCAAACCATGACTTCAACACCAGTTCACTGTTACTGAGAGAAACAGACTTCTCAGATTTTATAAATTATCTTAATAATTTAATTTAACAGGAACTGTTTTCTCAATTTAAATTCTGATGTTACAATCACTGATAAGTCATGAGTGTGGTTTCCCAAAATAAAGAATGAATTACAATTATCAACCTATTGCACAAATTATACTCAAACATGAGAGCGGGACTTTTGGAGGAATGACTCATGTACAGTAAACATTCATCCTGTGAGGACGAGTCAATGCAAAACTCAGAAGTCTTCCATATCCAAAATATAAACAACGGCTTACTTGGAATATTTTTTTAACAATTACATGAACCTGGGGAGTAACACCATTTTCATTACATTGAAACGCCCTGTAAGAGAAAGTGACAAAGACCTCAAAAAATCAATACATTACTTTGGTTTGTCTAACAGGAACGGAAACGTTAATGTTGGTCGCGTGGGCTAGAGCTAAGATAAAACTGGACAAGAGGGATCATTCATTTTCCATTTTCACCAAATAAAAACTGAATACCAGGCTTAACACAGCCGCATACTCTCTGTGAGGAGGAGTCAATGCAAAACTCAGATGTCTTCCACCTCTACTTATCTGACTGCAGAGAGGATGACAGAGAACAGTGGACACACAGTTTAACATGATGGACTATAGGACAGGACTGCTGATTTTAACTGTCTGCTGGACAGGTGAGGATTCCCACTGATCTTCAGTTGAATCTGTGTTCATACATTTGTCAACTTACAGAAAGTGACTATTTTCTTGTTTGTCCTAACAGGTGTTGATGGTCAGACTTTGACAGAATCTGAACCAGCGGTTAAAAGGCCTGGAGAATCCCACAGATTGACCTGTACAACCTCTGGAATTTCATTCAGCAGCTACTGGATGGCCTGGATCAGACAGGCTCCTGGAAAAGGACTGGAATGGGTTGCTACTATAAGCGATGGCAGTAGCTACATCTACTACTCTCAGTCAGTCCAAGGCCGGTTTACCATCTCCAGAGACAACAGCAAAGAGCAGCTGTATCTGCAGATGAACAGTCTGAAGACTGAAGATTCTGCTGTTTATTATTGTGCTCGAGAGCCACAGTGACTGTTGCTGGTTTAGCAGCTGTACAAAAACCTACAGATCTCATCATTACTGGGCTGATAGATCCTTAGAAAGACTTCTGTTTTTATTTTTACACTTTTGTTGTTGTATTTAATTTAATCGGGAATTCTGGCCCTGGGAAAGATCATCATTTACCAACAACAATAAACACATAATTAAAATACTTATGTATTAATCACTTCATCACAAAACAGCCAATGATATCATTTTTCAAGTTTGAATAAAAGAAATACTACATGTACACATTTCAATCAAATTAATTAATTTAAGTTATTTGGCATCTCACAATAACAATGTTGCAGCTCCTATTTACAAACACTAGAGGGCAGTCAGGGTCAAGTTTCTCTCTCTTTCACTGTAAGGAGACTCTGCTGATGTCATTGAATTTGTCTATACTCACATCACAACACTATTAAAACATTTTAAATGCTGGATCAGCAGTGACTGCAGCGTTATGTGTTCATTTCATGGTAGTTCCGCATCTCAACTAGATTTCATGATAAACAGCTTGAAAGAGTTTCTGTTTTTTCTTGTGTGAGATATTGAGATGAACACTGAATGAATAAGTGATTCTGAAAAGAGACAAACTCTCACTTCCTGGGCTCTTAAAGGAAAGCCATTCCTTCTTTCCTTCCTTCCTTCCTTCCAACGCTGATCTCTGATACATTTACCATTAAATGATGGGAAACTAACAGTGAAACACACCTCATAGATGCATATATATTTGTCAGTGTGTTGGGTCAGTTTATTATGACTCACAGTAACACCTGAATTTATGAGAAGACAACTTTACTCTTATTACAACATCATTCAACCACAGTGAAAACTTTGTTTTAAAACACTCAAACATATTTACGATGAATCATATCATGGCAGACTATACAAATTTTTTGAACTGCATTGGTAAGTCTGGGCATTCATCCAACTTTGCCATTAGGTTTCAAATCCAAATTAAAATCTTGTAAAAATATTAATCACACAAACCAGACACACAGGTGTGCTGAAAAAAAAAAATATCATTTTCAAATGATAAAAATTGAAACGATTATTCAACAGTTTGCAAAAAAAAGTTACTCATAAGGAAGTGAAGTGTGTGTGTGTCAGTGAGAGGACAGAAGAGCTAACATCAGTTCAGCTTCAACATCAACATGTTCTCTGCAGCTCTGATACTGCTGCTGGCAGCTGGATCCTGTGAGGAGCTTTCAGTGGATTCACACTAATAAACACATTAGAAACACTGAATAGTCAGATGAATGATGGAGATAATGTTGATTTCTGTTTCCACAGGTGTGAACAGTATTGATCTCATCCAGCCAGACACAATGGTTGTGCAGCCTGGACAGTCTTTGTCCATCACCTGTCGGGTCTCTGGTTATTCTTTGACTGATGACAACTATGCAACAGCAGAGACGCTTCTGCTGGAACAGTGACTATAAAAGCAAATAATCTGCAGCCTGAGGACACAGCTGTGTACAGTAACATGCACTGTAACTTCCTGGAAGTGGTTTACTTTCAAAATATATTTTACATGTATATTAAATATGTATACATAAATTATATATATTTTTAATGGTTGTGTTCTGTGTTCTTGCATGTTGGTGCTTAGAAAAGATGATAAAGAGATTTGTTTTGTTTATGTGCAAAGCGATGGACAATACAGTCCTTGGTGTTTACTGTTTTGTTTGCTTTTCCTTTTGTTTGATGGTTTTAATGAATATGTAAATGTTATCCATGATATGTGTTATTTTAATCCCATGGTTCACAATAGTGACCATAAAAAACTTTTTCATTTATAAGGCTCTAATATATTATTAATACATTTTAAGCAAATACTGAAATCATGGAGGGTCTCAATGAAATATGTGCTGTATCAAATGTTTAGTCTAAACTGTCACATGACCAGAGCTGTTTACTTCCTGGTTGCACCATGAGAAAAAAATTGCTACATCAAACCTTTACTGAACTTTCTTCAATCTGGTCATAGAATGAGTTAACATTTTGTCGGCAGCAACGGTGACCGGTGGGATAACACAGGGAAGGTATCCACATTAACAGTTCTTGTTGTACTATCTGCTTGTTTTTTTACTTTTAGTTTTTCTTTGAGTCAAGTTCTGGGTATGTTGACTCTAGGTGACAACACAGTCAAGGCATGCACCGTGATATATAAAAACAAAATCAACCTCTCCCCCCTCATGGGGTGGTATGTGTCATCCTGAAGCTCGGGTCCTCTACCAAAGGCCTGGAAGTTATTCCCAGAACTGCTTTCTTCTTGAAGGAGACTTCTGATGTTGTACCTGGAATCTGCTGGAGCCACTCTCCCTGTTTGGAGGTCACAGTCCTTCTTCTGGTGGTACATGCTGTGCAGCGGCTTGTTTCTCCATGATGGTCTATCCTCCTCCTTCTTATCATCCTCTTGTTTCTGCTGCCTGAGGTATTCACTTAGACCTTCATCTTTGGGGGCCATCTTCCTGATGTACTAATAGATCTTTGTTGTTTCATCCTGGACAGTGGTTTTGACAGTCACTAGCCCTCGGCCTACCTCACTCCCCTTAGTAAACAGTCTCAGGATGCTGGATTTGGAGTGAAACCCTCCATGCATTGTGATGAGCCTTCTTGTCTTGATATCAGTGGCCTCTATCTCCCCCCTATGGCCAGTTAATTATGCCAGCAGGGTATCTGATGACTGGCAGGGCGTATGTGTTGATGGCTCAGATCTTCATCTTCCTATTTAGCTGACTTTTCAGGTCCTGCCTTACTCTGTGTAGGTATTTGGCTGTGGCTGACTTCCTTGCTGCCTCATTATGGTTCCCGTTTGCCTGGGGGAAGGTTTTTGTGGCTGTCCTGAACATCTTCAATGCTGGTACTTCAACACCCTCAGTTCTGATAATTTACCCTCTTTTTGATACGACCAGACTGCACTTTTCGAGTCTGAATGACATTCCATTGTTGTTGCTGTAGATCCTGGTAATGTGGCTCAGTGAGTCAAGGTTTCACTCATTCCTGGAATACAGCTTGGTGACATTTATGTAGAGGAAGTGACTAATGGTTGCTCCACTTTGGAACCGGTATCTGTAATCACTCTTTGTGATGACCTGGCTGACATGCCTATGCAGAACTACAGCAGCGATAGTGCATCACATCTTGCTGAGCTGCACTTGATGGTGACTTGTGCAATCGACTTTGAGTTGGCTTCTAGAGCCCATTGAGTCCTTGATGAAGGCTCTAAGTGTCCTGTTGGTCTTGTACATTTTCAAGCATTCCAGTATCCATTTATGTGGCATTGAGTCATGACTTTCTTGCAGTCAATTCAGGCGGTTTACAGGTTGGTCTGCTTGGTCTTACAGTTTTATTTTATTTTGCTTAGTGTAGGCCTCTTAGAATGCGTATTCTACAGGACACTTCTATCCTAAATGTTTCCTTCAAGTTCAGTGTGAAGGAATCACATGACTGCTATACAGTTGTTTTTGAATGTAACAGTTTACAATGAATAATGCATTAAATTAATTTTTCAATATAAGTTGCACTAAAGTTACAACATTGAAATACACTGTGTTGTCTTTGCTCTCCAAATTATCATTGCTGTATAAGGGATTTTGATATATAAATTAATTGTGCTAGAATTTGTTACAGCATTTTAGTAGCATTTTAATGTTGAGAACTGCCATTGACAGTTTTAAATGTCTTAATAACTGGTCTGGAATAAATGTTGGTGAATGCACAGGAGTTAGTTGATTAGTTGATTTAGGATACAACACGTAATCCCAACAGTCACAATTGTGACGAACCATAAAACACACCTTTTCATCTTTTCCATGTACATTTGAAAAAAATAACTGATTGTTTATTTCAAAGAGTTACTAATGACACATGAATGGGATGTTTTAAAATCTGGGAAAAATTTGGGATAAGATGGGTTACTAATAGTAATAATCATTGAGATTATACAAGAATTTCCAAATTAACAATAAATTGTTGTCAGTACAATATATTTAGGTATTAATAGTTTACAGTACAAAGTTAACTGCTGTTTTATTTCTGTAAATGCCAAGACATTTTTAAAATGTTACAATTTAGTGTGTAGTGATATTAAAATATCATATGTAAAGCAGAGGTGATTTCCAAACATGTTTTCACTCTGCAGATATAATAACAGCCAACAGACTCTTCTATTGGCTCCAGTTAGACCAACATTCATGCTTCATGTGTTTGATTCTATGCAAACTCAGTGACCTTCCTTGTTTCTCAGCTATAAAAACTTCCCATCAGGCTGTCAGTGGAGTTCACAGCACGTCACTTTCAACATAAACCATGTTTTCTGTAGCTCTGCTGCTGCTGTTGGCAGCTGGATGTGAGTCTCTCTGGATTTGTCAAAGTCAGCAGTTCTTCTTTTGCAGTATAACTTGATCATTGGTTATAAATCATTTACTTTGTTTTTTAACAGGTGTGAAGTGTGAACAGTTGACACAGCCAGCCTCTGTGACTGTGCAGCCAGGTCAACGTCTGACCATCACCTGTCAGGTCTCTTATTCTGTTAGCAGCTACTGGACAGCTTGGATCAGACAGCCTGCAGGGAAAGGACTGGAGTGGATTGGAATGAGAGTTGGCTCCAGCACATACTACAAAGATTCACTAAAGAACAAGTTCAGTATCGACTTAGACTCTTCCAGAAACAGAGTGACTCTAAACGGACAGAATGTGCAGCCTGAAGACACTGCTGTGTATTACTGTGCCAGAGGAGCCACAGTGAGAGACAGTTATAGGATAGTCATTCAAAAACTACTTCCTCTATTCTTCAGTAGTACTGGGAACATTCAGTTGTCTCAGTATCACTTTGTTTTTACATTTCTCTCAGTTTTGAAAATTCTGAATAGTGAGTTATTTTTACCTAAAATGTGAATTTTTATCTCAAAAATATTCTTGTTGATGTGACAGGCAGGCTTTCGACCTAGTAAGGCCATGGTCGGTTGCAGCCTCTCAATGAAGCTCCACCCCCGTCTCTCCAGAAGCAGGAACACACCTGTGCCTCCTTAAGAGTTGATTTATAGGGAACACTCAGGATCTCTAGGGCATTGTGTTCCAGTGTGGCTAAAGAGCAGGTATGTCTGGTAGAAGTCATGTGTCAAGGCTGACAATGTTTAAACTTCTGTGAACATGTTTTAATTTGTTTTCATCACAGGTATTTTAAGCCACCTGTTGTCCAGACCTTGTCGGCTTAAGAGCCTGTTGTGCTAACGTTCACTGCAGAGAAGGCATTTGGTGGTTGATAACCCTGAGGTAAAAAGATGATATCTATTAGAGTTATAGAAGTTTAGTAGTTAGTGTGCCTTTGATAACACGATTTATATTGCAGTGGGCCTAAACATCTGATCAGTAAATGAGGTGGGGTCAGAGCTGGGTTGACTGCTTATGCTGCATTCCAGGCAACACAGAACTGGGAAATTTCCGACCTCCATCTAGAAAAACTATCCTGGAAGGCTACTTGAAGTCAGATTTCCTACTTGTGAACTCGAGTAAAAATTTGTACCACGACTTCAGGAGTAGCAGCTGAATGACGTCCGAAAACAATGTCAGCGCCCATGGAAGCACACATTGTAAATGGTAAACCATAAACTAAAAGGCAACTAAATGTATATTTGCATGTATTTGAATTAAAATAATACATATAATCATACAGTAAAACCTGTTCTTCAAGCATATTGCTGGAGAAATGTTTGACACATTTGGTAGATGGTTACAGTAAAGAATCTCAAAGTCATCTTTTCTGCATAAAAGTTATTGGTAAAAATGCAAATACATTAGGAAGTGTAACAACAACATTGACTGACTTGAGGGCTACCAACTTATAGCCAGAGGGGTACACAGAACTATTAACGTATGGGCTATTTATGTCAGTTGTTGCAGTTAAACTGCCATCCTTACACCTAAAGCACTGCTAGGGGTGCTACTGTGTGCACACTTTGTCACAGTCACCCATGATTTTCTTTCACTTTCAGCATCATGCACCCGGAATGCTTTGATGTCGGAAGGTTCAACTGAGAAAAATCCCAGTTCCAACCAGTCTTGAACGCGCCATCACTCCATTGTCTGAGGTACATATCATCTGTCAGGTATTTAGCAAGTATGTTTTTGTAGTATGTGTTAACTAACTGAACTAATAAAATTCTTCTTGTAATTTTAGAGTTGTATAGCCACTGCTGTTTGTGTTTGTGCCCGTATTTTTACGTGAAGTCTTATTTTTTTAAGATTTGTTACAGGTGGATGGGTCCCTGTGAATGTTTTTGCTAACTGTTGGTTAGGTCTGCAAGGGTGTGGCTGTTCTCCCTGTTTTGACTGTGCGAGTTCCCTCAGCTTGGTAGCCATTATTTCCCCTTTTTTAGTGTTCTGCCAGACAGACAGGATGGCGGATTTTGGGAACCCCTTTCCCCTTCACTACATGTGGTGGTGTGTATGACAGCTGGGTGCGCATGCATTTTTAAAGTGTTTCACACCTAAGTTGTCAGGCCCTGTCACAGACAAATTTGTATATGTCAGAATGGTTTTCTAATGAATTAGTTTGACACAAATAGTATTTTCTTATTGATTACATGTCCCTGATTGTATCTAACATGGCATTATAATTTCTGTAAGAAATATAAGCAGTGTTTTGGTCTAATGTAGTGAATGGAAAGTCCAGAATAACCGCCGGGACTTTAACATAGGATATTTTAACAACACATAATGGTGGGTATATACCGCCACCTTCATCTACACAGTTAAGACAATTAATTAATCAATATTATCTCAAATGACATTTATCATAATAATTAATGTGACAGGACTGACTGTGGCGTGACAGGGCTGACAGTGTTGTGATGACTGACATGCAGGACAGGATATGTTTAAGTATTGGTAAACATTCCTATTTTAATTTCTTATGATTTTAATGTTAATGTAACATTAAACTAATTCAGATATGTTCAGCCAGTGACATGTAATAATGACCAAATTCATAAAATGAAAACTGAGACCAAACATATTTTTAATTCAATAGATTTAGAAGTTATTAGTTAACAAAACAGTTGTTTACCATAAGATCCACTGTGCTTTAAATCATTTCACATAATTTTCATCAGCAAATACTATAGGCTTTACCAGCTAAAGATATAAAAATTATACATTTAGGATGAAAATTATCATTTAGCTTTAAAAATGAGTACAATTGAGCATCCATAATTCTTTGACAACTGGCAAAATCAATCAACTGATGAAGATCATGATCAAATAGCATTATCACAGCTACGTTGAGGTGAGATTGTTTTGTCAACCTAAACTAACACGCTGAGGTGTCTTTAAATCATCCTTCCAGTCAAAACGCATGTCTCTGAATCTTAATTGTAGGAAACCTATGGCAACTGGTAATTAAATATTACTAACTTAAAAGTAAAGGCCAGCCCTTTGTGTAAAATGGAAAATGTAGGTGAAAGATTAATAATCTTGCAAAAGTATTCACATGATACAGACTGTACATAATAATGAAGCCAATTTAATGTTTGCAGTCTTATTATATTGAAACAAAGTGACTTTTGAAGAAATGACTCATGTACAATAATTCATCCTCCAGTTTCAGTTTATTCAAACGGTGACTGAGATCCTCAGTTCCTCCCTGTGAGGAGGAGTCAATGCAAAACTCAGCTGTCTTCCACCTCTACTTATCTGACTGCAGAGAGGATGACAGAGAACAGTGGACACACAGTTTAACATGATGGACTATAGGACAGGACTGCTGCTTTTAACTGTCTGCTGGGCAGGTGAAGATTTTCACTGATCTTTACTAAATGTTTTGTTTTAATGTGAAAGTTTGTTGCATGTGAGGGTTTTCTTTGCTGTCTTGACAGGTGTTGATGGTCAGACTCTGACAGAATCTGAACCAGCGGTTAAAAGGCCTGGAGAATCCCACAAATTGACCTGTACAGCCTCTGGAATCTTATTCAACAGCTTCTCTATGAACTGGATAAGACAGGCTCCTGGAAAAGGACTGGAGTGGATTGCTTATATCTACGATGACAGTAGCTACATCTCCTACTCTCAGTCAGTTCAAGGCCGGTTTACCATCTCCAGAGACAACAGCAGACAGCAGGTGTATCTGCAGATGAACAGTCTGAAGACTGAAGATTCTGCTGTTTATTATTGTGCTCGAGGCTCACAGTGACTGGAGTTAGTTGAGCAGCTGTACAAAAACCTACAGTACTCATCTTTCACATTGTAATAGACCCCAAGCATGAACTCCTTTTCTTTGTATTCATATTACATCATTATTTCCAGTGTTGGGCAAGCTACTTGGAAAATGTAGTGAGCTAAGCTACTAGCTACTCTACATTAAATGAAGCTTCACTACACAGAAGCTACCCCCCAGTGAAATGTAGCAAGCTAAGCTACAGCAACGTGTAAAAGTAGCTTAGTTACATCTAAGCTACTTTAAATTTTTTAATAGTTTATAGTTAGGTCATTTATATATAAATATTTATATAGCCTACACACACAACATAGGCCTAGTTTATATTGAACCAACTTCATTCCACAGTAGCAACAGAAGAAAGACTAAAAACCTGCTCCAAATTTGTGCAAGAGAGCTAAATCAGACACAGACACTCTCCTACTTCCTGCCATATCATTGCTGCTAAATGTACTTCCTCATGCAACAAACGGAGAACCATTGTTTTTTGTATAAAGCAACTTAATTATCAAATTATTAATAAATTTAATTAATTATTAATTCTAGATTTTTTATAGTTTATATGTGACTTTGTGCTCTGGCAACATTGCAACCTAAACATTCATGGCAGAGAAAGAGCGAGAGAGAGAGAGCGAAGCGAGAGAGAGACACTCCGTCACACGTGTCTTTATTCCTCTGCAGCAAAGTCGCAAACATCAACCCAAGGATCGGTACGTGATGTCACCATCACAGGGAAGCGCTTCTGCCGGCTGCACATACAGGTCCGTGTGTGGCGGTGGTGTCACGTACTGATCCATCAGAAATGCTTGGGAAAATGTAGCGTGTGTGGAAGCTACCGCGCTACTCGGCCAATAAAAGAGCTTCGTTACTGAAAAGCTATTTGATTCAGAAAATAGCGACGCTACCACCAAGCTACCGAGAAATGTAGTTAAACTAGTAACGGCGCTACTTGTAGCGACGCTACTGCCCAACACTGATTATTTCTATATTCAAGTTCTTTTTTTAGTTATTGTTTATATATTCCACATTTTCAAAATGTTCCAAATGAATGTATAACAGAATATTTAAAGCAGAGGTGATTTCCAGGGATGTTTTCACTCTGCAGATATAACAGTCAACAAACTCTTCTATTAATTCCAGTTAGACCAACATTGACGCTTGATTGCTTGTAGAGGCTGTGTAAATATCTAATCATCATAGATGTAGATTGTATCGGATACAGTGTGTATAGACTGATAGATCCACGCAGAATGTCAGTGACAGGTGTGAACAGTTGACACAGCCAGCCTCTGTGACTGTGCAGCCAGGTCAACGTCTGACCATCACCTGTCAGGTCTCTTATTCTGTTAGCGGCTTCTGGACAGCTTGGATCAGACAGAGTGGAATGGAAAAGGAGGTGTTGGATACACCATTACAAGGTTTCCCTAAAGAACAAGTTCAGTATCGACTTAGACTCTTCCAGCAACAGAGTGACTCTAAATGGACAGAATGTGCAGCCTGAAGACACTGCTGTGTATTACTGTGCCAGAGAGCCACAAAAACACAATCAGCAGACCTGAACAAAAACCCCTCAGTGCCTGAACACTTGTAACATGAAGCCACCAGAGGAGGAGCCCTCAGACCACTAATGAGTTCAAGACCAGCTCACTGTTACAGAGAGAAACAGACATATTATCAGTGAAAAAGTAGAAGGAATAAAACATGGTTTAGTAAAATAATATAAAACACAGTGCAGGCTTTTTCCAAAATGTGTCTTCCCTGTTTGACTCACAATATTCATGTGACTCCATGTTTTTAGCTCACAATTCCTTTATATCACTTTTTTCATAAAACAAGACACTACATTGATGGTAAATGCATCAGTAAGGTCTTCAGCCTCTCCATGTTTAGTTTGACCTATTTGAATAAAAATGTAAATTCTGAATTATTTAATAATCAAATGATTGTTATTTTTTGGGAGTGCATTGGGTGTGTCAGATTTTTATTTACTGTAATATGAAAATCACTTTGTAGACATGAAGAATGTAATGTAATCTCACAGTTAAACAAGGTCAAGTTTTTGTGTGATGAAAATTGAGTTGTGATTATGGTTGTAAAAAAAAATTATTTGTTTTATTTTATTTATTTGGACGATACTTTAAGTTTGACCATATAGTAAATCACAATTTTAAACTTCATTTGTCCTTCCTGTGAGAACGAGTCAATGCAAACACTAGATGTCTTCCACCTTCACTAATCTGACTGAGTGCTTCAGACACAGAGACTTGAACAGCTGTACGAAATCCTACAGGACTCATCTTCACTGCATTTATCACATATGACTAATATCATTACTTCAAGTAGTCCAGTTCAAGAAAATGATTCAGAAAAGTTACACCGAACACTTTGTGAGAAACACGAATGTTTGATTAGAAAAAGCATTTCTAAGCAGAAAATGCAGAAATCATATGACTAAATCTGAATCTTGCTTGTTCCACAGAGCTTCATTAAACCACTCCTCAGAGAAGAAGTAGCTGAACAATAAGCAGCATTTATAGTTCAGTGGTTTCAAACGTCTAATCTTAGATTTAATCACGATACATTAGAGCCCTTGCATATACATCATTTGACAGACAAACCAGCAGACCTTTTCATGTGCATTACAGCTGTTAGTTTTTTACATATCGTCACACAGTTTTCAATTTATAAATATTCCCTTTTTTTGAGAACTGAAACCTTTTAACTGCAGTATTAGTATTAGAAATTTACAAACATGTAAATCAGTTATTACCAGATATATCATTATACACTGTTACCACATTCCTTCATTTTTATGATTCGATAATCTTTTTTCAAGGTATATCAGAAATGAAAAATTAAAGGTTCTGTGTGAAAATGTCTGTTTTCTGATGTGATATTTTATCCAACATGGATGGCAATCAGCTACATAAAAACATGAAAACAAAATAAAATACAATGATAAAATAAATCTAAAGTGCCTGTACATGAGCCCCTCCCTCCCCTTGATATCCTGATGCAAATCTTCAGTCTGTGCAGTGTACTTCTGTCCTGCTGACTGTTCTTGTACTTTGTGTGGAGCATCAGAGGTCACATCTCCAGCCTCAGGATGATCAACACACTCACTCTTCTGCTGGTTGCTCTCTCTCTGCCCTGTGAGTTCTCCTGCTTCCAGCTGTTTTATCTTTTATCAGGCAACATCGACTGATGGTCAGTCAGTGATCCCAGAAAACTTCCCAGATGACTGTCTCACCTTCTTCTGTGGTTCCTCTCTCCTTTCATCTCATCAGGTTGTACAGGTCAGAGTATGGAGTCCATTCCTTCCAGTTCAGTAGTGAAGAAGCCTGGGGAGACTCTCAGTCTCTCCTGCAGAGGATCTGGCTTCACATTTAGCTGCTGTGTTATGAGCTGGATAAGACAACCTGCAGGAAAAGCACTGGAATGGATAGGTAGCGGTTTCTCCGATGCCAGCAGGAACACTTATGCCAGCAGTGTGCAAGGACGAATAGAAATCAGTAGAGATGATAGCAACAGCATGGTGCATCTGAGACTGTCCAACTTAAAGCCAGAGGACTCTGCTGTGTATTACTGCGCCAAAGACACACACTGATTAAAGGAAGCAGAGAGGCTTTACAAAAACTCCTCAGAATACTTGTTTACAAAGACCCACAGGTGGAAGAGGAAGATGTGAAGTCAGATAACACTAAGGAGAGAATGACAGTGAGTCTAAAAACACACAGATGCAAACTATGAAAGCAACAGCTGCTGTTGTGGTTTCTGACTTCCTTTTTTGTATAGTTTCAATCAACATGCAATGGTTAATAGGTACTGAGGGTCAAACACAGAACAAAATTAAAGAGGATACAAAATTAAAAAATTAAAAATTTTAAAATTAAATGTGCAAAATTAAACTTCTGGCAGCAACATCTGTGTCGATCTATACAATCTATGGTGCCGAGAAATTCAGACAATACACAGATGTGATGGCACTCCTCATGGACGCACATCATTTTCAACTGAGACAGTATCTGTCTCTCAGTCAAGGTGTAGTTACAAATCTGAACTAATGCAGATGGAAATCAGTGACATTGACTAGCTGGGCAGACAGGGTGATATGGATGCACACATCAAAGTAAAAAACAAGCGATTTAGTCAAATCATAGTATAAATAGTATTTTTCCCTTTGAAATGTATTAAGAAAACTTGGGGAGCCAGTTTGAACAGGCCTGATGCAGTTGATAACATTAATAACTTGCAATGGCCTATTGTTATTCATAATTTACAGGGGCTATGCTGTGGTTTGTAGATGCTGGATCATCAGCCAGCAGCCAGTATAAGCACAGTTAATCCAAATCCAGCCTTGTTATGAGCACAGACCCAATACAGGCAAAATGCAGGCAGCCTCAGCATTATGTACAAAATGAGCACAGCCAGAGATGTAAAGCCAGCATTAGATACGAGCAGCTCAGACCCTAATGAATCAGTTGCCCCAACAAATAAGCCAGCAGATTGGCCCCCAGTCCTAACAGACTTTATGAAGACTCAGTTAGTGTGCAGAGGTCCATTCAAACCAGCACTGGATTTTTCTAGAACAGGTTTCCATTCAGGCCTATTATGGAGACAGATATAGGTGTGACTGCAGCAATGGCAAATTGTTTACACGGCTCAAAAGGCAAGTAGAAGGGCCCCATAGCAAAATTTTGCTCTGGGCTCCAGGGAGGTCAGGACCGGCTCTAGTTGAGACCATGTCAAGACCAATACAAAGGCAGGGTAAGACCGAGTAAAGACCAAGACCAGTGCCCCAGACTTCATGACACATGATAAAATGTGGAACATGATCATAGGCACTTATCAAATTGATCTGAAAGATTAACATTTCCATTAAAACACACAACATTAAAGACTAAGAGCTGAAATAAACTTTATCACCTTTATTTAACTCTACGTTACAATGCTTTACCATCTACCTAACCTACCAAGCTTTAGGTTTGCTGTTTGACTCTTGTCTTCTATATTTGATCCTTCATATTTGATATGCAACTATGTATTCAAACTCAAAATTAGCACTCTGTGCCTATGGCCATGCAGGGCAACCTGTTTAATATATACATTTTTCATAGAAGTGGAGGTGCATTACTGTCGACTCTCTGCTGTTGCATCTCTAGGCTAGCTCTTTCACTCAAATGAGGAAGCAGTACCACAGCACATAACTTTAATGTCAGGAGCTGTATGCAGCTGACATTAGCTAAGGTTGATGTAACTTAACTTACACATTAGCTACATAGCTGCATGTTGGGAATATTTCTTAGGGGTCTTAATTGATGTAACAGTGAAAGCGACTGTCTCATCATTGTTTATCCCAATCAAAAATGTAACTTAGGAACAAGTTGTCACCACATGCCCTGTCCCCTCAGTCACTCACAAAGTTAACACTGCATTACCAATTTTCCTCAATATGTTAACTAAATTAGGTAGTTTGTGCACCTAGCTGGGTGGCAAATAGCTGGCAAGCAACTGAAACTAGAGCCCTAAGACATAAAGTATATACATAGGTAGGCTTGCTAGCTTTGTTAAGTCACTTCATGCTTTCTTTCTAAGTGGCAATAAAAGTTTATCATGGTTCCAGACAGATTTTGAGATTCTCTCAGATTTTGTTACGAAGATTATTCTGATTTATCCTTCTTCTCTCAGATCGCCACAGCTTCTCATGTCTCCTGTATTCACTTTCTACTAGTGCATGTGAAGGGTGTGACAACAAAAAAATTAATTTAGTAATAAGCCATTAGTTGTTGCATTTAAAGTTCAATCAAAGACATCCAATCAAAGTTAAAATGTTAACAAATAAATTAGTCAATACACAGGCAATGCATTGACTTTCCCAAAGTTGTGGTCTTGAAATAAAATCCCTAGTGCGCTTTCTTTGAGACCAAAACAAGAACAATTAGAAATGCGGACAATTAGGAGACCCAAT
This sequence comes from Lepomis macrochirus, assembly GCA_024633595.2. NCBI lineage: Eukaryota > Metazoa > Chordata > Actinopteri > Centrarchiformes > Centrarchidae > Lepomis > Lepomis macrochirus. Next base: position 31,766,247 of record JALXJV020000007.1, on the reverse strand, counting down.
TGAGTAATATATCAGTAGCTGTTTATCTGCAGATAAACAGTCTGAACTCTGAAGATTTTGCGTTTTATTATGGTGCTTGAGAGCAACAGTGACATAAGAAGGAGAAATGCTTTCACAAAAGCTCATAATGTGAGGAACTCAAATAGAGCCGCTGCTCCTTTATGTGAAATGGAGCCAGTTGAGGTGGTTCAGGCATCTGGGAAGGACTCCACCTGGGTGTCTCCCTAGGGAGGTATTCCATGCCCATCCAGCTGGGAGCAGGCTTCAGGCAAGACTCAGGTCTTGGTGGAAAGATTATATTTCCACACTGGCCTGGGAACACCTCCAGATCTCCCACTCACTGCTCTTTAATGTGGCTCGGGAAAAAGATAGTTTGGGGTCCCCTGCTGGAGCTGCTACCCCCTCACCCTGACCCACAATAAGTAGGTTGAAGATGGATGGATGAATGTGTCAAAACAAATAATCATAACACAATTCCAGGGACTATTTGTGGCACAAAAGTTCATCCTTTCTCTTATAGCCTATCAGTGTCTTTCTCTATGCAAAGTGAACTTCCTCACAGTCTGCAATAAAGACTTGATATCGTGCTGTCATTTGCAGCAGAAGAAGAGAAGCTCCCATCAGATCACCTTCAATATAGACCATGTTCTCCGTTCTCTGCTGCTGTTGCTGGATCCTGTCAGGTTATTCTAACGGTCAGCTTGGATCAGACAGCCGGTAGGAAAAAGGACTGGAGTAGTTGGAAGTGGATGCGTCAGACACACCACATATTACAAAGATTCACTAAAGCCGAAAACCTTAATGTTGGTGGGCTGAAGCCAATCACAGATGAGACTGGACGAGAAGCGGGATAAGTCGCCAGTCAGTTACAGGGATCATTCATTTTCCATTTTCACCAAACAAAAACTGAATACCAGGCTTAACACAGCCGCATACTCCCTGTGAGGAGGAGTCAATGCAAAACTCAGATGTCTTCCACCTCTACTTATCTGACTGCAGAGAGGATGACAGAGAACAGTGGACAGTGAAGATTTTCACTGATCTTGAGTTAAATCTGTCTTCATAAATGTGCCAGCTTACAGAAAGTGACTATTTTCTTGTTTGTCTTGACAGGTGTTGATGGTCAGACTCTGACAGAATCTGAACCAGTGGTTAAAAGGCCTGGATAATCCCACAGATTGACCTGTACAACCTCTGGAATTTCATTCAGCAGCAACTGGATGGTCTGGATCAGACAGGCTCCTGGAAAAGGACTGGAGTGGGTTGCTACCATAAGCGATGACAGTAGCTACATGTACTACTCTCAGTTAGTCCAAGGCTGGTTCACCATCTCCAGAGACAACAGCAGAGAGCAGCTGTATCTGCAGATGAACAGTCTGAAGACTGAAGATTCTGCTGTTTATTATTGTGATCGAGAGCCACAGTGATTGGAGTTGGTTGAGGAGCTGTACAAAAACCTACAAGACTCCTTTTTACTGTGCTGATAGATCCTGAGAAGACCTCTGTTTTCATTTAAACTTTATTTGTTGTTTTATTTAATTTCTTATGCAAGATATTAAGGTGAAATGAATGAATGAATAAGTGATTCTGAAAAAAAGACAAACTCTCACTTCCTGTTCTTTTAAAGGAAAGCCATTCCTTCTTTCCTTCCTTCCTTCCAACACTGATCTCTGATACATTTACCATTGAATGATGGCAAACTAACATTGAACAAACCTCATAAATACATATGTATTTGTCAGTGTGTTGGGACAGTTTATCATGACTCACAGTAACACCTGCATTTATGAGAAGATAACTTTACTGTAATTACAACATAAACCAGACACAGAGGTGTGCTGAAAAAAAAAACAATATCATTTTCAAAAATGGACAAAGACAGCTCATATGAGCTCTTTCAAAAATGTGTTCTTTAAATAAAAAATGGATTCTCACACTAGTCAATTCAATCGAGAAAAAACACTGTTCACACCTTCAACTGATTTAAATGATAATTGAACCAATTATTCAACAGTATGCAAAAAAAAGTTACTCATAAGGAAGTGAAGTGTGTGTGTGTCAGTGAGAGGACAGAAGAGCTCACATCAGTTCAGCTTCAACATCAACATGTTCTCTGCAGCTCTGATACTGCTGCTGGCAGCTGGATCCTGTGAGGAGCTTTCAGTGGATTCACACTAATAAACACATTTGAAACACTGAATAGTCAGATGAATGATGGAGATAATGTTGATTTCTGTTTCCACAGGTGTGAACAGTGATCTCATCCAGCCAGACACAATGGTTTTGCAGCCTGGACAGTCTTTGACCATCACCTGTCTCTGGTTATTCTTTGACTGACAGCTATGCAACAGGTTGGATCAGACAGTGTGAAGGAAAACCAATGGACTGGATTTTTCACATGTGGGGAGGTAGCCTAACTCAAAATAATGCTCTAAAGAACAAGTTCAACTACAGCTGAGACACTTCTGCTGGAACAGTGACTATAAAAGCAAATAATCTTCAGCCTGAGGACACAGCTGTGTATTACTGTGTACGGTACCCCACAGTGATACAAACCACCAACAGACAAGCACAAATACTTAGCAACCTGCAAGAGTCAATGTCCTACACATGTTAACAAGACATGCACAGTAACTTCCTGGAAGTAGTTTACTTTCAAAATATATTTTATATGTGTATTAAATATGTATACAGAAATTATATATATTTTTAATAGTTGTGTTCTGTGTTCTTGCATGTTGGTGCTTAGAGAAGATGATAAAGAGATTTGTTTTGTTTATGTGCAAAGCGATGGACAATACAGTCCTTGGTGTTTGCTCTTTTGTTTGCTTTTCCTTTTGTTTGATGATTTTAATGAATATGTAAATGTTATCCATGATTTGTATTAATCCCATGGTTCACAATAGTGACCATAAAAAATGTTCCATTTATAAGGCTCTAAAAATGTTATCAATACACTTTAAGCAAATACTGAAATAATAGAGGGTCTCAATGAAATATGTGCAGTATCAAATGTTTACTCTAAACTTTCACATGACCGGAGCTGTTTACTCCTGACTGCATCAAACTTTCCAAACATAAGGTTAGTACAATATATTAACGTAAAGATAGGCTGGATGGTTTTGGTACACATTATATTTAAAGTGTCTAGTATTACTATTTGATATTATTATTATTATTATTATTATTATTATTATTATTATTATTATTATTATTATTATTATTATTATTATTATTAATTTTATTATTAGCATTATTATTAATTTGCATTTACCAAACTTTCTTCAATGTGGTCATAGCATGAGTAAACATTTTGATGGCAGCAACAGTGACCAGTGGGATAACACGGGGCAAGTATCCACATTAATTAACCACTTGACCCCTAGAACCTATTTTTAGGAAAAACGCCTAAAATAACATATCCAAAATAAATCAGTAATATCTCCTCAACCATTAGGCCTAGATGCATAATTCTGGTGTCCTTTGAAATGTCAGAAGCAAAGGAATATAAATCCATTGTATATTAACATATTTATTTTACCATTACAGACTACATGGAGATTAAAAACAGACAAAATATGATATTTTCATTCTCTCCTGGTAAAAAAAGCTATATTTTAATGCAATAAACCATCAAAACCATCATAAGATTATAAAGCACCTGGATATCTTTTAATACACCTGGAACACAACTGCAACTGTAAAATTGATGAAAAGAAACTAATATACACCAGTTATTACACAATTTTTAAAAAATATACCTGGCGAATGTCCATATTTTTGAAATATTTACTGTTAATATGTTCACTTTTATTGGGAGTTATCTTTAAAACACTATTTCTCTTCATACAACCACATTCCAAATAACATAAAGCTTCCAAAACATTGAAATGTTGAGAAAACCAGTCATTACACATGAGCAAAATCCTTCCCATGCTTTAAAGGCCCATAACTTGAGAACAGAACATCCTACAGGGCTGGTTCTGCTGTCTGTGTGTTCCTCAGGGCCAGACGAAAAAAATAAGCCATGAGGTTGTACCTGCTACGGTTCGCCAGCAGAGACCGACAAAGTCCGCCTCTACCGAACACGCTCTTCTTCTATGAGAGAATTTGAATTCGCGCCAAAACTGAAATGAACCCAACGGCTTCCGTAGCAGCGCCGAACGATCTTTCCGAACCCGAATCGCCGCTGTTTCTGGACGGAATCCAGCTATAAAAACCCAACTAGATTACGGACCCGGTACCGGGGGCGCTCGGGCCGATGTACTATCTGCTGGGTTGTTTTAATTCTAGTTTTTCTTTGGAGTTCTGGGTATGTCGGCTCTACGTGACCACCCAGACAAGGCATGCACCGTGATATATAAAAACAAAATCCCCCTCTGTGTATTACTGTGCCAGAGAGCCACAATAACAAACCATCAGTAGACCAGAACAAAACCCCCTAAGTGCTTGAACACTTGTAACATGAAGCCACCAGAGGAGGAGCCCTCAGACCACTAATGACTTCAACACCAGTTCACTGTTAACACTCCTGCAGCTCCATCTGTCAGTGTCAGTTCATCTCAGCAGACATGAAGTAAATCACGAGATGAACAGCAGGAAGCCTGAAGGAGCTGCTGTGTCTTTTTGTGCTTGTGAGACTTTGATTAAAGATGGATGAACAGAATGATGAGAAATGTCTGTGAATTTTGTGCAAAAACTGTTCTTCTCTCATCCTCACTTTGCTGATAGATGCACTGTCTTACATAGTTAACGTCCTCAGGTCATTCATAATAATACAAAAGACATATGAGTGCCACTGATGTATGATTGGCTTTAAAGTCACATTTCGTGAGAGAATACTGATAAAAAGATTCATATTGCTCTATAATACAAACCAACTGTAAGGTAAGAAAATATTTATCCATTAGAGACTGTAGTTTAATTAAATCCATTTCTGTGAGAAAAGAGTTGATCTATAAAGTGGATGAGAAGTGGAGCACGTTTTCATTTCTGACACAGCCACACCCTGATAAAGGTAAAATGTGGTGATCATTATAAAAACTAATATATGCATGCATTAACTGCCATAGTTTTCATCTAAGCTAAAGAATGAAATAAAAATGTTTTTTTGCATTTCTGATCCTGAGCAGCTGTTTTCCTCTGGAGGCTCCAAGTTTCTCTGGATGTCTGTCTCTTCAAACATCTGCAAACACTGAAACCCTTTAAAAGTCCTTTATGTAAAACCTGCAAACCATCAGCATCAGACTTGTCAGACAGATGTTTTCATACCATTTACATGACCCTGGCTGCTGTCACTGTATTTCTCTTTACAGCAAATACAATAAGTAAGTATGCTAAGTGAGCAAAAAAGTGAATAAATAAATTCTGCAAAAAAAATGCAGTGGTCATGGCTTTTAGAAAGCAGCATTCTTGGTGGTTGCTCCTTGTTTGGGATTTTAATAAATGTGTTCATAAATATAATTATAATTAATTAATAATGATCCCCGTCGTTGTTGCAATTATGTAATAATTTACATAATGTTTTAATATTGAATTATTATTATTATTATTATTATTATTATTATTATTATTATTATTATTATTATTATTATTATTATTATTATTATTATTATTATGTTGAATCGTTGTAGTGTAGTGAAATTAAAACATCATATGTAAAGCAGAGGTAATTTCCAAACATGTTTTCATATATCACTTGCAGATATAATAACAGTAAACATGCTCTTCTATTTGCTCCAGTTAGACCAACATTGATGCTTCATGTGTTTGATTGTATGCAAACTCAGTGACCTTCCTTGTTACTCAGCTATAAAAACTTCCCATCAGGCTGTCAGTGGAGTTCACAGCACGTCACTTTCAACATAAACCATGTTTTCTGTAGCTCTGCTGCTGCTGTTGGCAGCTGGATGTGAGTCTCTCTGGATTTGTCAAAGTCAGCAGTTCTTCTTTTGCAGTATAACTTGACCACTTGAACATTTTCTTTTTTTCACAGGTGTGAAGTGTGAACAGTTGACACAGCCAGCCTCTGTGACTGTGCAGCCAGGTCAACGTCTGACCATCACCTGTCAGGTCTCTTATTCTGTTAGCAGCTACTACACAGCTTGGATCAGACAGCCTGCAGGGAAAGGACTGGAGTGGATTGGAATGGAACGTGTTGGATGGACTGCATACTACAAAGATTCACTAAAGAACAAGTTCAGTATCAGCTTAGACTCTTCCAGCAAAACAGTGACTCTAAACGGACAGAATGTGCAGCCTGAAGACACTGCTGTGTATTACTGTGCCAGAAAGTCACAGTGAGAGACAGTTATAGGAGAGTCATACAAAAACTACTTCCTCTATTTATCAGCACCACTGGCAACATTCAGTTGTCTCAGTATTCCTTTTTTGTTTTATATTTCTGTAAATGTCAATAATGAGTGACTGAATATTGAGGTCTTATTTTTATCTAAACTGTAAAATGTTTTATTTTTTGTTAAGAAAAACGATTTGTAGTAGTGTGATGAATCTGTTCTACCCTAACCCTAATAAAAGTTGTGATAAAGGTAATGACAGACAGATAGAATAGATAGATAGTTTATGTGTTCCTAGGGGGGCGGCATTAGCATGTCACAGCAGCAGTACACAAAGAAACAACAAAGAATAGTGTTAAAACAAATGTCAAACATAAATACTAATAATAAAAGTAAAAAAGTGAGCCCTTCACACGTGCGTGATTGGCGACTCCAGAGGGTTGCACCTGCATGCAAGTGTGTGAAATGTAGGTAAAAACTTGATAAACTAGTGCCAAAGTCTTCACATGAAACAGACTCTTCTTATAATGAAGTCAATTTAATAATGTGTTTGCAGACCTATTGCACAAATTATACTGAAACATGAAAGAGGGTTTTTTGGAGGAATGACTCAGGTATCATAATAATTAATTTTCCAGTTTTACCAAACAGTCAAATTCAACAAGTCAAATTCATCTCCTCCCTGTGAGGAGGAGTCAATGCAAAACTCAGATGTCTTCCACCTCTATTTATCTGACTGCAGAGAGGATGACAGAGAACAGTGGACACACAGTTTAACATGATGGACTATAGGACAGGACTGCTGCTTTTAACTGTCTGCTGGGCAGGTGAAGATCTTCACTGGTGTCAATTTAACATGTTATTTACCGTACCAACATTAATATTAATGTGCTTTTTAAAATGTCTTGACAGGTTGTTGGTGGTATATTCTAGTCTTTTTAATGTTTTCTTGCTTTTATCTTGTATTGTTTTTGTATTATTGTTTTTTGCGTATTATTGTCTTTACACTTGTTAAAGCACTTTGTAACTTGTTTTTGAAAAGTGCTCTACAAATAAAGATTATTATTATTATTGTTGTTTTTGTTATTATTATTATTATTATTATTATTATTATTATTATTATTATTATTATTATTATTATTATTATTATTATTATTACATTACACTATACTTTTATTTACTATTTTAATTGTCACCTCAATTTTGTGTTTCTTTTATATAAATAAAGACATTTCCTCAATGAATTGGTGCAGAAAAAATTCACCACAATGCAGGAAATTAAGTTTTTAAAGCCCACATTTTTCAGGGGGAGGACCCCCAGACCCTCATCTTAAATCTTTTTTTTAATTTAAATTATTATCAGTAATAATTATAAATATCATAGTAAATGTATTTATATGGCCTATGATATTTAATAATTAAAATGTAGTTAAATGATTTATAGGGTTCACTTTGACAAATGGCATAACAAGGTAGCAGTTTTTGAGGTTGAGAATGCAGGAAATTAAGTGTTTAATGTTTAAAATCTTCTGTGGGAGTACCCCCCAGAACCCCCTAACAACTATTTAGTAAATACATTTTTCCCCCCAAATACCAAATATATTGTTGTTGTCATGGCCTCACTATTTGTGCAGTATCAAGTCTTATGGGCTAAGAGTTTTGTCAAACCCCTAATCCAAGCCCTTAAAAGCAAGTATTGGTGAGGGTCCCGCCCTGTCCTAGTCCCAGTCCCAGTCCCACCCTGCCTGAATGCAGGGGAAACACTGAACTACAGCTACATTAAAGCCATGAGGTCAAGATACATGATTCAATAAAAATAAACTCTACCTGCCTCCGCCATTGTGAGGCCATGGTTGATGACATGGTCTATAATTGTGTCCCGAATTTCGTCCGGGACAGCATGTCTTTGTGTTCCTCTGCCTCTTCCCCCTATTCCACCAACATGCACCCTTACTCCTCTTCCTCTTCCTCGAGCAGGCAGTAGCCCTTGTTCATTTCCTTGGCCAGGTGCCTCCATGTTCAGAAATTGTACTGGTACTGCATAGTCAAGCTCTTTACATACATTCACAGTAATGGACAGCACCTGTCAGGTAACTAAACATGCTGTTTGATTGGTCATCTGAGATGTGTGACACTCCTCTTTCGTTAGTCAAGTTGTAGTTTCACCTGACTGTCAATTGCTGTAATAAATTTATCAAATGTTCCAAGGGATTCATATATGGTATTCATGGGATTATGTTCTTGACTAATTTTGACAATGCAACAGACTATTGTGCATGTGATGGCTTATACAATGAAATGACACTGACACGTTTTGGAATGAACAACCATTAGACTGCAGAATCAACAATCAGTTTAGATCAACAAGCTCTATTTACAGTTTACTGATTGTCATTTATCAGTAAGCACATTACAAATAATATCTGTAAGTAAGAAAATCACAGGTAGTTACTCTGCCTATGCTGTGCATCAGTGTCATCCTTTATTTTTTCTTCATGTGAAAAAAGGCCTCAAAAGGTGCATGACATTTTAATAACATTTTCAAGAAATGGTTTAGTCACATACACCAATACGACTTCAGGGCATTGTTTCTTTTCTCTTTATTAAGTTTGAAAACATAGATTTTACTGTACATCTGCTAAATGAAAAGGTTATCCTATATAATGTTTGACTAAATATTAAAAAATGGATTTTTCTGTAACCTGTAGAAAAATCGAACCGCAAGTCTTAATTGTTTATATGGATAAATCTGGATTATTGTTACATTATGATTACATACGTTCTTGATTACTTTTCTAAAATGTGTGAATAACACATTGTACTGTGGTAGTAATAGATATGTTCTGTATCTGGTTTGCCATTTCATAGTTTGACAATAAATCTTTACTTTTCATGTTTGGTCATTTTGTTGATCATATTTGATTTTACTAATTCAATAGATATGATCATTCCAAATTTAGACACACAAACTTTAAGTGCAGTATTAATAGGATTGATAGTGTGTTCATGATAAACAAAAAAGCTTTTGTTATGAACATCCAAATCAAGTCATAATACAGAAAACATCTGTTGTCAGTTAAGCCCTGAAGGTTTTCAATTTTCTGGAGTTTCTAAATAGATCATCTTTAGTGAGTCACTTCCCCCTTTCTATGCACCTGTAGTTGTGAAACTTTGTAGAAACTGGTAGAGCTACAAATAAACTTTTTCAAATTAAGACACTCATTTTAAACTTTGTTTATTTGCATATCAGCATGTATCCAGGCATGAAGTGGCTAACATGCACTCACAGACAAATTCAACACAAAAACTCTTCAGAAAAGTTTCATCATAAACATTTTCACAAATTTAAAATACCATGATGAAGCAAGATAAATTATACACAGAATTGTATAAGCTCATATTTTATGTGCTAACTGTCATGCTCGTGCTTGAGTGTATTTAACCACTGGTTCAGATTCAGAACCAATGTACAAACTTAGATGGACATTTCCTGGTTACTGAACATTAATTTTAATTTCAGTAAACAAAACATGAGATTCAAGTACAGTATAATTCTCTTCTCTCTCTACTTATCTGACTGCAGAAAGGATGACAGAGAACAGTGGACACACAGTTTAAAATGATGGACTATAGTCTGCTGGGCAGGGGAACATTTTCACTGATCTTGAGTTGAGTTATCTTTAAGACATTACCAACTCAATGAAAATGATTACTTTCTTGTCCCAACAGGTGTTGATGGTCAGACTCTGACAGAATCGAGCCAGGGGTTAAACCCTGACACTCGACACTTGAACCCTGGACTGAACTAACGCTGAACACTCTTGCTGCTCATGTACACTGGATACTGTGATAGATACTTTTCTACTCTAAACAAAGTCATGTGTTAACTTGATTACACACATTTTGAACACAAAAAGTCTGACAGCATACTTAAGTTTTAACAAACAAAAATAATAATAACAATCGCATCAACAATTAACCAGATAGAATGATATTTGATTGAGAGTGTTTTTTTATCTCTGACATAATCAGATGAAGATAAAAATTTGTGATAATCACAATAAGTAACTTTTAGATATGTGAACTACTTTAGTTTAGATAAAATATTTAGTCTTTTGCATTTAGTCACTCAGCTTTTTGCCTCTGGATGTTATTCTATATGCCTGTGTCTTCAGACATCTGCAGATACTGAAATCATTCATCATCATAAGGTTTTTTATGCAAACATGCAAACCAGCTGTTAAGGGATTTGAGCTGAGGTCTGAACCCAAAAGCACAACAGAACCAAGGAATGAAGCAAGTTTATTGCAATAGTCAGGGAAACGTGGGAGTGGAGAGCAATCCGAGTCCAGAGGGGAAAACCAAGCGAGGCAGGGAGTTGAGGCGGTGAGGTGAGGCAGACGGGCAGGCTGGTGACTGGCAGGTTTGAGGCACGATTTCTGGGAGACGGAGCAAAAACAGAAAAGTGACAGATATAGCGAGGGAAAAATTCAATAACGAGCAAACTCACTACTGAGAGGGCCAGGGTGTGTACCACGGGAGATACGCAGATGATCTGGCAAATTCTGCCGTGCAGGACAGATAAGAGGTAGCTGATTGCGAATGAGGTGCAGGTGTGAGAGAGCAAAGAGAGCCAGGAAGACCACGCCCACCTGCAGACAGACAGACTCACAGGGAAAACAAACAACAGATACAATAGGATGGGTAGACAACAGAGAACATAAGGTAAACAGAGGGGGAAAACTGTATGGGTATAACACCAGCAGCATCAGACTTAAGTTGTAAATGATCCTGGTTGCTGTCTCTGTATTTGTGTTTACAGTAAGTGAGCAAATAAATGAATAAGTAAATGCTGCAATTACAAAAACTTTAGCTAATAAATTTAATTTTAATCATGAATCTGATGTAGGAGGTGCTGAAAGAAAATAAATGGTCTGAAGAAAACAGATTGCATCATGTTAAAAGTGTGTTTCAAACATTTATATACATGCTAAACACCATGTACAAGTATATTTGAATGAATATGTTTTCCATTATCCATGATTCATGTTAATATTCACTTATGAATAGTAATAATGAAATAATGAGAATGTGAAATGAAAACATCATATGTAAAGCAGAGGTGATTTCCAGGCATGTTTTCACTCTACAGATATAATAACAGTCAACAGACTCTTCTATTGGCTCCAGTTAGACCAACATTGATGCTTCATATATTTGATTCTATGCAAACTCAGTGACCTTCCTTGTTACTCAGCTATAAAAACTTCCCATCAGGCTGTCAGTGGAGTTCACAGCACGTCACTTTCAACATAAACCATGTTTTCTGCTGCTCTGCTGCTGCTGTTGGCAGCTGGATGTGAGTCTCTCTGGATTTGTCAAATTCAGCTGTTCTTTTTTAGCAGTATAACTTGATCATTTGCAACAAAACATTTTCTTTTTTTAACAAGTGTGAAGTGTGAACAGTTGACACAGCCAGCCTCTGTGACTGTGCAGCCAGGTCAACGTCTGACCATCACCTGTCAGGTCTCTTATTCTTTGGGCAGCTACTACACAGCTTGGATCAGACAGCCTGCAGGGAAAGGACTGGAGTGGATTGGAATGAGATATACAGGAGGCTCATACTACAAAGATTCACTAAAGAACAAGTTCAGTATCGACTTGGACTCTTCCAGCAACAGAGTGACTCTAAATGGACAGAATGTGCAGCCTGAAGACACTGCTGTGTATTACTGTGCCAGAGGTTCACAATAACACAAATATGGGAATGGGAATATAAATGGGAATATAACCATGGTCTTAATGTACAATAATAATAATATTAAATATTCAGCACAGACATATTCTAAAGAGTGACTTCCCTCTCTGACTCGCAATATTTGTGAATTAATGGCAGTATTATTTCAGCTCACAACTGTGTTTGTGAAGGTTTTAAAATTCCCTCTTTATGTCACATTTTGTGACTTTTTTTCATAAAACAAGACACATTACATTCATGATAATTGAACTGATAAGTTCAGTCCCTTTCTTTATGTTCAGTTTGATCTGTTTGAATAAAATGTAAGAATAATAATAATCAATAATCATATGATTTTTGTTGAAAGAGTCTTTAATGTCCAATGAAAATCACTATGCAGACAAAGATGGAAAGTCAAGACTTTGTGTCATTAAAAAGTGTGTTTTTCTTTCTATGGATGCCCTGAAAATGATCTGACTTACGTGAGAAAATCAACAGTACAACATAATGAACGACAAATTAGGTTAAGGTGTTATATGTTGTTTTTATCTAAAAATGTAATTAAAGAACTCATTTAGGGGTAAAATGAATCATTCATCAGAATGTGCTTAGAAATGAAGGACAACCAACTTAAATAAAATTTGTTAACCTATTGCAAATCCATTTTCTCCCTGTGAGGAGGAGTCAATGCAAAACTCAGATGTCTTCCACCTCTACTTATCTGACTGCAGAGAGGATGACAGAGAACAGTGGACACACAGTTTAACATGATGGACTATAGGACAGGACTGCTGCTTTTAACTGTCTGCTGGGCAGGTGAAGATTTTCATGGACCTTGACTTGAGATATCTTTAAAACATTACCAGCGCAATGAAAATGATTACTTTCTTGTCCTGACAGGTGTTGAGGGTCAGACTCTGACAGAATCTGAACCAGTGGTTAAAAGGCCTGGAGAATCCCACAGATTGACATGTACAGGCTCTGGATTCACATTCAGCAGCTACTTGATGGCCTGGGTCAGACAGGCTCCTGGCAAAGGACTGGAGTGGGTTGCCACTATCGATGTTACTAGCATCTACTACTCTCAGTCAGTTCAAGGCCGGTTCACCATCTCCAGAGACAACAGCAGACAGCAGGTGTATCTGCAGATGAACAGTCTGAAGACTGAAGATTCTGCTGTTTATTATTGTGCTCGACAGCCTCACAGTGACTGGAGTTGGTTCAGCAGCTGTACAAAAACCTTCAGGACTCATCTTTACTCTGTTGATAGATCCTGAGAAAAACTTCTGTTTTTATTTAAACTTTTGCTGTTGTTGTTTTTAAGAAAATCTTTTTTTAAAAAGGCCCTAAGAAGAAAAAAACACATAATAAAATGTCTTACTGTAAAGACCACTTCCTTATAAAACACCAAATGAGAGAAAACAATCTGAATTCATTGTCAAAGTATAAATAAAATGCACACTACATTTTCACATGCCAGCTATATTCATGTTTAAATGATTTGACCTCTACAGATGGTCACATTGTGGGAGCGAAAATGTTACAGTTCCCTATGTAAAAACACTAGAGGGCAGTCAGTGATAAGTTTCTCACTCTGTCACTTTATTAAATGATAATCTCATATCTGCTGATCTGCTGAAAAAGATCTATAGAATACACTTTTCCACTTTTCTAAATAAATTTACTTCATGAGTTTTTTTTTTGAGTAAGTCAAATCATGGCAGGGTATACGTTGTCTAAATGAACCATCTATGTGGTGACATCTAACCATCTATGTGGTGACTACTTTAGCACCTTCATAAAAAATGTCCCTTAAATAAATAATGATTATTCAATAATGATTAAACAAATAATGATAAAAGATTATTCAACTGTATGCAAATAAAAGTTACTCATAAGGAAGTGAAGTGTGTGTGTGTCACTGAGAGGACAGAAGAGCTCACATCAGTTCAGCTTCAACATCAACATGTTCTCTGCAGCTCTGATACTGCTGCTGGCAGCTGGATCCTGTGAGGAGCTTTCAGTGGATTCACACTAATAAACACATTAGAAACACTGAATAGTCAGATGAATGATGGAGATAATGTTGACTTCTGTTCACAGGTGTGAACAGTATTGATCTCATCCAGCCGGACGCAATGGTTGTGCAGCCTGGACAGTCTTTGTCCATCACCTGTCAGGTCTCTGGATATTCTTTGACTGATAGCAGCTATGCAACAGGTTGGATCAGACAGTGTGAAGGAAAACCAATGGACTGGATTTTTCATCAGTGGGGAGGAGGCAGCTTTTACCAAAATAATGCTCTGAAGAACAAATTCAGCTACAGCAGAGACACTTCTGCTGGAACAGTGACTATAAAAGCAAATAATCTGCAGCCTGAGGACACAGCTGTGTATTAATGTGTACGTTACCCAACAGTGATACAAACCAACAGACTAGTACAAATACTCAGCAACCTATAAGAGTCAATATGTTAACAAGACATGCACAGTAACTTCCTGGAAGTAGTTTACTTTCAAAATATATTTTACATATACATGTATAGATACATTATATATTTTTTTTGTTTTTTTGTTTAGTGTTCTTGTATGTTAATAAAAAAAAAAAAAAAAAAAAACCATTTGTTTTGTTTATGTGCAAAGTGATGGACGATACAGTCCTTGGTGTTTGCTCTTTTGTTTGCTTTTCCTTTTGTTTGAGGATTTTAATTAATATGTAAATGTTATCCATGATTTGTGTTATTTTTAATCCCATTGTTCACAATAGTGACTGTAAAAAAACTGTTTCCATATATAAGGCTATAGAAATGTTATCAATAAATTTTAAGCAAATACTGAAATCATAGAGGGTCTCAATGAAATATGTGCTGTATCAAATGTTTAGTCTAAACTGTCACATGACCAGAGCTGTTTACTCCTGGTTGCACCATGAGAAAAAAATTGCTGCATCAAACCTTCCAAACAAAAGGTTAGTAAAGTTTGTAAACATAAAGATAGGATGGAGAGTTTTGGTATACGTTATCTTTCAGGTGTCTAGTATTACTATTTGATATTATTAAAAGTATATTATTATTATTATTATTATTATTATTATTATTATTATTATTATTATTATTAGTAGTAGTAGTAGTAGTAGTAGTAGTAGTAGTAGTAGTAGTAGTAGTAGTAGTATTTGCATTTACTTAACTTTCTTCAGTTTGGTCATAGAATGAGTAACCTTGTTGTCGGCAGCAACAGTGACCAGTGGGATCCACATTAACAGTTCTTGTTGTAGTATCTGCTTTTTAAAAAAAATTTAGTTATACTTTGAGTCAAGTTCTGGGTATGTCGGCTCTACATGACCACCCAGACAAGGCATGCACCATGATATATAAAAACAAAATCCCCCTCTGTGTATTACTGTGCCAGAGAGCCACAATAACACAAACCATCAGTAGACCTGAACAAAACGCCGTCAGTGCTTGAACACTTGTAACATGAAACCAACAGAGGAGGAGCCCTCAGACCACTAATGACTTCAACACCAGTTCACTGTTAACACTCCTACAGCTCCATCTGTCAGTGTTAGTTCATCTCAGCAGACATGAAGTAGATCTCAAGATGCAGGAAGCCTGAAGGAGTTGCTGTGTCTTTTTGTGCTTGTGAGACTGTGATTAAAGATGAATGAAAAGAATGATGAGAAATGTCTGTGAATTTTGTGCAAAAACTCTTCTTCTCTCATCCTCACTTTGCTGATAGACCCTGCACTGTCTTACATAGTTAACGTCCTCAGGTCATTCATAATGATACAAAACACAGACATATGAGTGCCACTGATGTATGATTGGCTTTAAAGTTACATTTCATGAGAGAATACTGATAAAAAGATTCATATTGCTCTATAATACAAACCAATTGTAAGGTAAGAAAATATTTATCCATCACAGACTAGTTTAATTAAATCCATTTCTGAGAGAAAAGAGCTGATCTATAAAGTGGATGAGAAGTGGAGCGGGTTTTTATTTCTGACACAGCCACACCCAGATAAAGGTAAATGTGGTGATCATTATAAAAACTAATATGTGCATGCATTAACTCCCATAGTTTTCATCTAAGCTAAAGAATGAAAAAAAATGTTTTTTGCATTTCTGATCCATCTGCAAACACTGAAACCCTTTAAAAGTCTGTTATGTAAAACCTGCAAACCAGCAGCATCAGACTTATGTTTTCATACCATTTACATGATGTAAATGGTATGAAAACATACCATGTCACTGTATTTCTCAGAAAATACAATAAGTAAGTATGCTAAGTGAGCAAAAAGTGAATAAATAAATGTTGCAAAAAAAATATGCAGTGCTCCTATGCTTGATTATTTCAAAACATACTGAACACACTGTATACATGGCTTTTAGAAAGCAACATACTTGGTAGTTGCTCCTTGTTTGGGATTTTAATATATGTGTTCATATTTAGAATTATAATTAATAATGATCCTTGTCATTGTCGCAATTATGTAATAATTTACATAATGTTTTAATACTGAATTATTATTATTATTATTATTATTATTATTATTATTATTATTATTATTATTATTATTATTATTATTATTATTATTATTATTATTATTATTATGTTGAATCGTTGTAGTCTAGTGAAATTAAAATATCATATGTAAAGCAGAGGTGACTTCCAGGCATGTTTTCACTCTGCAGATATAATAAACGTCAACAGACTCTTCTATTGGCTCCAGTTACACCAACATCGATGCTTCATATGTTTGATTCTATGCAAACTCAGTGACCTTCGTTGTTACTCAGCTATAAAAACTTCCCATCAGGCTGTCAGTGGAGTTCACAGCACGTCACTTTCAACATAAACCATGTTTTCTGTAGCTCTGCTGCTGCTGTTGGCAGCTGGATGTGAGTCTCTCTGGATTTGTCAAAGTCAGCAGTTCTTCTTTTGCAGTATAACTTGATCACTTGAACATTTTCTTTTTTTCACAGGTGTGAAGTGTGAACAGTTGACACAGCCAGCCTCTGTGACTGTGCAGCCAGGTCAACGTCTGACCATCACCTGTCAGGTCTCTTATTCTGTTAGCAGCTACTACACAGCTTGGATCAGACATCCTGCAGGGAAAGAACTGGAGTGGATTGGAATGGAACGTGTTGGATACACCAAATATTACAAAGATTCACTAAAGAACAAGTTCAGTATCAGCTTAGACTCTTCCAGCAACAGAGTGACTCTAAACGGACAGAATGTGCAGCCTGAAGACACTGCTGTGTATTACTGTGCCCGAAAGACACAGTGAGAGACAACAACAGGAGAGTCATACAAAAACTACTTCCTCTATTTACCACTTCTGGCAACATTCATTCGTCTGAATATGTTTTTACATTTCTGATTGAGATTTCTATCAGTATTGAACATTCTGAATAGTGAGTGTCTGAATATTGAGGTCTTATAAGTATTTTTTGTTAAGAAATATTATCTGTAGTAGTGTGATGAATCTGTTTCACCCTAACCCCAATAAGAGTTGTGATAAAGATAATGACATACAGATAGAATAGTTAAATACTTTATGTCTTCCTGGGGGGGGGGCATTAGCATGTCACGGCAGCAGTAAACAAAGTAACAACAAAGAATATTCTTAAAACAAATGTCAAACACAAATACTAACATAAAAGTAAATAGTGAGCCCTTCACACGCGCATGATTGCCGACTCCAGAGGGTTGCACCTACATGCTACAAATGTGTGAAATGTAGGTAAAAAATTGATAAACTAGTGAAAGTCTTCACATGAAACAGACTCTTCTTAATAATGAAACCAATTTAATAATGTGTTTGCAGACCTATTGTTCAAATTATACTGAAACATGAAAGAGGGTTTTTTGGAGGAATGATTCATTTATCATAATAATTAATTCTCCAGTTTTACCAAACAGTCAAATTCAACAAGTCAAATCCAGTTCCTCCCTGTGAGGAGGAGTCAATGCAAAACTCTTCCACCTCTACTTATCTGACTGCAGAGAGGATGACAGAGAGGATGACAGAGAACAGTGGACACACAGTCTAACATAATGGACTATAGGACAGGACTGCTGCTTTTAACTGTTTGCTGGGCAGGTGAAGATCTTCACTGATCTTTATTTTATGTTTTATTTTAATGTGTCAGTTTGTTGCATTTGATGGTTTTCTTTGCTGTCTTGACAGGTGTTGATGGTCAGACTCTGACAGAATCTGAACCAGTGGTTAAAAGGCCTGGAGAATCCCACAGATTGACCTGTACAGCCTCTGGATTCACATTCAGCAGCAATGCTATGAGCCGGATCAGGCAGGCTCCTGGCAAAGGACTGGAGTGGATTGCTTATATAGGCACATATAGTTATCTCTTACTCCCAGTCAGTCCAGGGTAGATTCACAATCTCCAGAGATGACTCCAGCAGTAAACTCTATCTACAGATTAATAGTCTGAAGACCGAGGACACAGCAGTGTATTACTGTGCCCGATAGACACAGTGAGAGGCAATAACAGGAGAGTCATACAAAAACTACTTCCTCTAATTACCACCACTGAGTACATTCAGTATATTATAACACATAGTAAACATAAATGTTAACAATATTGGAAAGAGTCAACACTTTTGCCACATTTTTGGGTGCAACATGAAATTAGTAACACACTCCAACATTAAGCAGAAGTGTTTTCCAAGCTGGGATGAATGCGTTCACACTGTACAGATAATATCAAAACACAAATTACTTTAAGTGGACATGGTATAATTAAATGCTGACAGAACTGAAATTCAATTAACATGATTTTTAGCCTAATTAACGCAGATGTTCTCAGTCGATAGTGTATTGAATTTATTTGTAAACTACAGGAGTATACAAAATTAAAATTGACAGGTTTTCAGCTGCATATAGTTGCTCAATATACCTTATCGTAAATTGATTTGAACTTCCAAGGACCATTAAATGCTCCGTATTTGTATAGTGCCTTTCCAGTCTTTTCCCCGGGGAGGGAAGATAGTTAATTCGGCCAAATTTTGACATTTTCTCTTAAGGGTGTAGTGCACTCTGGTTGCCAGCGGTTTAGACATTAATGGCTATGTGATGTGTTAATTTGAGGGAACATGATTTTTACACTATTACACAAGGAGAGGGAGGCCCCTTTAAAATCCTGGAATGAAAACTTTGTGTTTGTTTGCAATGTTTAATTTTTAAACAAATAGTTTCATAACTAAATAAAAAGCGTCTGAATAAATCGGTTTTGTTCTCTCCTACTTTTGTATGTCTGTCTTTGCTAACATGCCTTGTCCCTCCTCCTTTTGCAGCTCGAACCTGCTTAAAACCAAAGTCATCCTCGTTGTAGTCCATCCATCCTTTTCTGAAAGTTCTTATCTGTGTTTTTTCTTTGTGGAAGGGTTACTTGATTTTACGTTTTCTACCAAATGATGTTTTCTGTCTTCATTGTCTCCTTCTGATGACTCTCCTCTGTTTTGTTTTTTTTACTGCAGAAGGCCACAATTGCTACTCTGTCACCATAATGGGGTATGTACTTAGCAAGATCATCATCTGACATAATTGGAATTACAAACAAGGAAACATTTAGAGTGGTTAGTAAAGTGAAGGGATGTCATTTGAAATTAACTTCAATATACTACAACAGCCCCAAAATCTATTCTGTACAATAGTGAAAAAGAGAAACAAATAAGAGTAACTACAAATGAAGGATCAATTGATTATTTTTAGTCCGAAATATGTTGACTTCTATTAATCATTTTCATAATGTTAAAATCCACAGGTAGCCCCTGTGAATCTTTTTAAGCAGATACAGCTTTAAATGTATGCTTCTATTCAGAACCATCTCAAGTGGTTAAAAAATTTTGATCCAGTGTGTGCAACTTTTAACTTTTAACTTTTAACTATTATCAATAGGCCACATTCAAGATGTGGCCTATTGATAATAACTGCTTTTCATAACTCCCTTCTAATTATAAATGAACCTACCATGGTAGAGCCCATAGAAATCTTCAGTTTTCTGCTGGCAACAGTTGAATAATATGTTTTTGTGACTTTTATAGATGACATTAAGTTCAGGGAACAGAGCAGCTAAGTCAAGTTAAGAGTTTAAAAATAACCATTACCATGAAATGACATGGACAGTTTTCTTCATTTGTAACATTTTTCTAATGTGCTTTTAGTTTTCTTTAGCCTCTGGCTGCAAGAGATTTATTTATCTGTTTAAACCAAACTTACATTGTCCTCAACAATTTTCGAAATGAAAGCCTCCTCAACCTTCCTTTTATGAAGAAAATCCAATTTAGTAGAAGAGTCTAAGCATACAATTAATTGCCCCAAAAAATACAATAAACAAATAAATGTAGGTAGAAATTAAATTATACAGTGAGACATAAATGTATATATCTCTTTTAATTAGCTTCTTTATTTATTCACCTTTGTAATAATTACCATATTTATTTATTGTCCGTTATAATCTTCAACTTTATTTATTAATTACTTATTTTTTTAAAGTATTTATTTATGTGCATGTTATAATATTTTTGTCTGTTTTATTCTTCCTTTGTATTTTTTTACCCTATTTATTTCTTCAATGCTATTTATTTATGCCTGTCGTTTTTTACATTTCTGTATGCATTTGTGCCTCATTATGCAAATGAGGAGGGGCTGTGTCTTAGGGGGTCAACTTCTGCCCATTGGTTGGTTAGCATTTTACTGCATCGGTCGAATCTACATGGATTTTCCCCACCATAAAGCATTGTTTAGTAATGTCAAACTCAGCAGGCAGACGTTCAGTGTCCGACCTCTTAAGGGAAGCTGCTAATAGACTGGAAGAATTACAACGCTGTAAGTTTGAGATCTGAAACGTTTTTCTCTGGTCCTTTGAACATTTTTTCCAAGTATATCCAGCTGCAGCCTGCAGACCGTGAGATTTACAAGAATATTCTGTAAAGTTACATCAGGAGCGAGATGGATCTCGTTTAGGTTAAAACTTTACTGAGAATTTATTGATAGAATAACAGCGGTGCGAACATTAACAGCATCAGTCAGCTGTTGCTGGACCTTTTTATTTACAGTCTATGTGCTGGACACGTCTGCTGTGTCGGCTGCAGTGGTCTGTGTGACCGGGCCTGGGGGAGCTAACCGGAGCTAGCTAGCTAACTATTGCTGACAGCCCCTCGATGTATATTCCTCTTACCCTGACCATCACAGGGTGTGTGCCTAAAGCTACTGATTATATGCATGTCGACCGGTTTACCCATCTGCTAGCACGTTGGCCGAAGGCCGATGTGCGCCGCTGTGTTACTGTGCCTCCTCCGGTAATATTACTGCAGCTGTGTAACACCCGTCGGCACTACGGTCGGCACTTGCGGAGCTTCACAACTCCGAAAACTGTTGGATTCGCCACCAATTTTCGTAAAACTGCAGATATTCAAAATCTACACAGTTGATTTCTCACCAAAAAACTTCTCAGAAGTGTATTTAAAGTTCTGTTGTTGGCTTCTAAAGAATAAATCAGTTTGCATTAGGATCAATGCTGTACGTGAGCCGAGATAAACATCATCACGTTTTGTGCGCAGTGGCTTCTGGGACAAACCATATATGGAAGTTCAACTTCCGTCACGATCTCACGGTCTGCAGGCTGCAGCTGGATATACTTGGAAAAAATGTTCAAAGGACCAGAGAAAAACGTTTCAGATCTCAAACTTACAGCGTTCTAATTCTTCCAGTCTATTAGCAGCTTCCCTTAAGAGGTCGGACACTGAACGTCTTCCTGCTGAGTTTGACATTACTAAACAATGCTTTATGGTGGGGAAAATCCATGTAGATTCGACCGATGCAGTAAAATGCTAACCAACCAATGGGCAGAAGTTGACCCCCTAAGACACAGCCCCTCCTCATTTGCATAATGAGGCACAAATGCATACAGAAATGTAAAAACGACAGGCAGAAATAAATAGCATTGAAGAAATAAATAGGGTAAAAAAATACAAAGGAAGAATAAAACAGACAAAAATATTATAACATGCACATAAATAAATACTTTAAAAAAATAAGTAATTAATAAATAAAGTTGAAGATTATAACGGACAATAAATAAATATGGTAATTATTACAAAGGTGAATAAATAAAGAAGCTAATTAAAAGAGATATATACATTTATGTCTCACTGTATAATTTAATTTCTACCTACATTTATTTGTTTATTGTATTTTTTGGGGCAATTTATTTATTGAGCATTTATTTATTTATGTATTTATTTTTAAATATGATAGAGCTGGTCCTCCATAACCATCATGTTTGTTTGTTTTATAAAAACAATGTTTACTGTTACACCCAAATTCCTGAAAATGATTTTAAATTAAGTTATTAAACAGAAACCCAGTCCAATCCCTTCTGACAGACGCAATGTGTCAGTACCAAGGACAGTGCATTTTACAGTCAGAAGGCTCATATCACAAATATCCTAGCTTCATCTTTGAAAAAGAAGGGAAAAATCCAAGTGATCAACAGGGTGATGTGTAGATACGTGCCTAGCTAAACGCATGTTCCATAACATGTCCTGTCACCTTACCTGGCAAGTCAAAACTCATGACTGAATAGTACATAAGGTATAATGTAGCTAGCATGTGTAATTTATAGGCTACAAGATTTCTCCAGCCATATTCGCTCAGCTGATTATAGGTCTAAACCTGTTAATATTATGACAGCTATGATACAAGTTAAAAATAGTAACCATCCTAGATAATTTGCCATTGAACTTTCAAAATGTAAGAGTATCAAACACAAAATAACTTGTGATAAAAACATATCTTATCGGATTTCAGAGGCTCCGTAGGTCACTAATGTTACTGTTTCCCAAAAAAATATAGGCTACAGCTAACATTAGTGGGCTTCACGCACCTTGGTCAGCTACTGTAGCTGGCATTAGTTAGCTGCCTGCTTTATTTTCTCACAAGAACTTTGTAAAAAGTAAAACATGGCACCACAACTGATAAGTATGGAAGCGGCCATCCATTCAAATATTTTTTTTTGTTCTGGTTTCCAATGATAACGGGATAATAATGAAAAATAGGGACAGGAGGTTGGCATTAAATGAACAGGGGCGATGATGAGAGTGCAAAGATGGAGGAGGTTGGTGAGATGAGAGGAGACCTGATCATGGAGGGTGTTGTTAGTGAATCAAAGGAATTTGAATTGTATGTTGAAAAAAGTGATGTGGTCCCAGGAGCAGAAGTGAGTGAGTGGCAGCTGGGTTCTGGATCCAGTGCATGAAACTCTATTTGCAGCCACTTGGGTGTAGGTAAACTGCATTTGTATACTTGAATGGTTTGAATTATCTCATGAAAGATTTAATTGTGATAGAAAAGATCACTTTCATATACATTATTTGACAGATAAACCAGCACACACTTTCCTGTGCATTGCAGCTTTTAGTTTTGTGAGATTTCAGTTCCAAAGTAGTTGGTACTACTAATACTGTAACCTTTTAAAGTAAAAATATCCAACCAGCTGTTGTAAAGTATTTATTGAGATTGTCTACCTTTCACCTTACTTGTGTTTGCAGCAACAAAATAAAATAAATACATGTAAATCAATAAATCAATTTTTCAAGTATAACCAGAATACACTGTCTATTAGGTAGACCATATAATTTCATTTTTATGATTCAATTATTTTTTTCAGTCATGTATAAGCAAATTGATATGATATTATAGCCAACATGGATCAGTTACAGCTACATTAAAGCCATGATTACAAAATCAATTTCATTTAATTAAATAAAATTAAACTCTAACTGAGTGCCTGTACATGAGCCCCTCCCTCCACGTGATATCCTGATGCAAATCTTCAGTCTGTGCAGTGTACTTCTGTCCTGCTGACTGCTCTT
This sequence comes from Lepomis macrochirus, assembly GCA_024633595.2. Taxonomy (NCBI): domain Eukaryota; kingdom Metazoa; phylum Chordata; class Actinopteri; order Centrarchiformes; family Centrarchidae; genus Lepomis; species Lepomis macrochirus. The sequence goes on along the minus strand of JALXJV020000007.1, from coordinate 31,742,311 downwards.
GTACTCTGTGTGGAGCATCAGAGGTCACATCTCCAGCCTCAGGATGATCAACACACTCACTCTTCTGCTGGTTGCTCTCTCTCTGCCCTGTGAGTTCTCCTGCTTCCTGCTGTTTTATCTTTTATCAGGCAACATCGACTGATGGTCAGTCAGTGATCCCAGAAAACTTCCCAGATGACTGTCTCACTTTCTTCTGTGGTTCCTCTCTCCTTTCATCTCATCAGGTTGTGCAGGTCAGAGTTTGGAGTCCATTCCTTCCAGTTCAGTAGTGAAAAGGCCTGGGGAGACTCTCAGTCTCTCCTGCAGAGGATCTGGCTACACATTTAGCTGTTGTGCTATGAGCTGGATAAGACAACCTGCAGGAAAAGCACTGGAATGGATTGGGGTTGGGTTCACTGATGCCAGTAGTAACACTTATGCCAGCAGTGTGCAAGGGCGAATAGAAATCAGTAAAGATAATAGCAACAGCATGGTGCATCTGAGACTGTCTAACTTAAAGCCAGAGGACTCTGCTGTGTATTACTGTGCCAGACACACACTGGTTAAAGGAAGCAGAGAGGCTTTACAAAAACTCCTCAGAACATTTGTTTACAAAGACCTGCAGGTGGCAGTAGAAGATATGAAGTCAGATGACACTGACTAAGGAGAGTATGACAATAACTGAAATAAACACACACAGTAAGAGGAATATTCATGCAAGCCCTAACCGGCCATCAAATCAGTTTTTTTTTTACCTTGTAGCCTATTCCCGTGATAATTGTCTCTTGCCGAGATGCCGAACCATAGCTGAATACAGGGGTCGGCAGGTGCGTTTCTTAAGGATAATTTCCTGAACATTTACTGTGTCTGTGGTTAGCTCAGTTGGTAGAGGGCAGGACTTCAAGGATCGTGGTTAGCCTATGACTGCTTCTTTTTAATTTTCTTCTTTAGTGTGTTTTTATCATCCTTTTCAACAGTTGTAAAGTTGTAATGACAATATTCAGGGAAATCCAATCACACACATTTAAAAGGTTCCGAAAGCCATCAGCAAACGTCAGAGACGGGTGAGCAAGAGAGAGAGATACAGGGACAAGCGAGAGGAGGGGCTGAGCACTATGGCGCTCTGCAATCAAATACGATTTTAAATGGGCCTAAAAAAAATTAAAAGTCAGTATGTGGTGGTCGTTGATATTGTGGCGGCCGCCAAAAATAAATGAATGAATGGGAAACTTCCATTAAATAGAGAAAAACCCACAATGGTCTCTGAAATAACTTGAAAGTGACTAATGTAATAATATATAAAAAAAAAAATTATTGAAAATTAACTGATGAAAATCAGACATCGCTTTTGAATTGTGGTACAACAGAATTATTTTATAAAACAAAGTGATGAAACTGGCTTGGACAAAAATGATGGTAACTCTTGAAGATATTGGAAATAATTTGACCATAGGGACATGTTTAGTTGTGTCCTGCAATTCACAACATCCATCGGTCTTTCAGCCAAAGGAGAAGATACCCTTCAAACCTGGAGCAGCTGGAGCAGTCTGCTTATGAGGACGTGTAGGTCTCACTGAGAGTTACAGAAATCACTTGATTTGCAGTGACTGCCTCAAAAGGTTGTGCAACATATATTAAGTTCAGGGTACCATCATTTTTGTCCAGACCAGTTTCATTAGTTTGTTTTTTTTCTCGACAATTTTGTCCACGTGTGTAATTTAAAAATAAAAGCATAAATGTTCAGTTTGAAAATGTCTGTTTTCTTATGTGATGTTTTATCTAATATGGATGGCAAGCACCTACATTAAAACATGAATACAAAATAAATGATGCAATAACACTGAACTCAAACCGAGTTCAGACATCAAATTTGTGTATAAATAATGTTGTGATTGAAAAACTTGAAAACAATCTAATTAAAAAGATAATCAGAACATAATACCATTTCCTAAGATTTGTGAGATGTGGTGTGTTTCTCTGTGAGGAGGAGTCAATGCAAAACTCTGATCTCTTCCATCTCTACATATGTGTTGTACAGTGAAGGACAGAGACTGAATCACCGTAGACTGGACTGAGACAGCCGGATTTTAAAATGATCAGACCTGATTATTTGGTTGTTTTTCTCATCCTGTCTATTAACTGGGCAGGTAAGAACAATGAAACTCTTTATTGGAAAGATTCTGATATTATAATAAGTGACTATATTAACTAATGAGTTGTTTAAATCTGCAGGTACTGAGGCTCAAACACTGACAGAATCTGAATCAGTGGTTCAAAGGACTAACCCACAGACTGACCTGCACATATTCAGGGTTTGATGCCCATTACTGGAACGCTTGGATCAGACAGGCTGCTGGAAAGGGACTGGAGTGGGTTAAAATTATCAGCGGGGATAGTAGCAACATATACTACTCTCAGTCAGTTCAAGGTTGGTTTACCATCTCCAGAGACAACAGCAGACAGCAGGTGTATCTGCAGATGAACAGTCTGAAGACTGAAGATTCTGCTGTTTATTATTGTGCTCGAGAACCACAGTGACTGGAGTTGGTTGAGCAGCTGTACAAAATCCTACAGTAATCATCTTTACGGTACTTTAGTTTTAACCTTTGTTGTTGTTGTTTTTTAATAAAAAAACAGAAAGGTCATCATTAACCGACAACAATAAACACCTAATAAATAAAATGTCTTACTGTAAAGACCACTTCCTCATAAAACAACCAATGACAGTAAAACAATCAGCTGAGATCATTTTTAACATAGGAATAAAAGACACACTACATGTTCACATTTCAGCCATACACTTTATAGGAGTGTAAATGTTGCAGTTCAACATAAAACAACACTAGAGGGCAGTCAGTGTCAAGTTTCTCTCTGTCACTTCAAGGAGAATGTCCTGTCTGCTGATAACATTGAGCTTAACTTAACTATATTTTTAAATTCTCACCCTTTTGAGCTTTCTTCATCACAATACTAATAGAACATTTTAAGGGCTGGATCAGAGGTGACTGCAGCTTCATGTGTTCATTTAGTTGGAGTTCAGCATAATCAACTGATGTCAGATAAACAGCTGGAAGAGGAGCTGATTCTTCTTGTGATTTGAGACACTGTGATGAAAACTGAATGAACAGATGACACTGCAATAAGAAATCCGCTTCCTTTCTCACATTTTCCCTTTCTAATCCACCTCACTGATGTGAGAGATCAGTTGTGAAATGAAAGTGAATGAGACTGACAGAACAGCTAGTATAAATGTTCTTTTTAACACACATTTCTTAGCTTCTCTCATAAATACATACGAGTAAAAACCTCACAGAGAAAAGGTAAATAACACACATCTCTCTTTCTCTCTATCTCATTTTTTGACAGAGATAGTCTGAATGTATCAACACTGTATCTCCCAAATCTCTGACTGGTAAAATGTAAATTCACACACAGATGCACAGTCCCCACCCATTCTGCCTGTACAATATATTCTTCATAACAGCTTTTGCAGTTGCAAACTCAATTTTCCACCATGACATTTTTACAAAGTGTCCTTCTCTTGGCTCTCATTTCAGGTGAATGAAGTCGGTGTCCAGCGAAGGAGAAAAGGAGCTTTGGATGTCTGCTGGCTCTCAGTCATCTAAACTCTGTGTCTCCTTCAGCTGCTCAGGGCCAGTCCCTCACCTCCTCAGAGCCAGTGGTCAGCAGAGCAGGAGAACAAGTCACTCTGTCCTGTAAAGTGGAAGGTCTTCCTCTGGCTTGGCTGGTTTCATCAGAAACCAGGGAAAGGACTGGAATGAATCGGACGCATTGATGATGGAACTGGCACAGTATTTGCCCAAAGTCTCCAAGGCCAGTTTTCCATCACCAAAGACACGTCTAAAAACCTTGTGTACTTAGAAGTGAAGAGTCTGAAACAAGAAGACTCTGCAGTTTATTATTGTGCACGAGAGCCACAGTGACACAGCAGAGTACAAAGCTGTACAAAAACTGTCATCTCTGTATGAGAAGCACTGAAGCATGTCAAAGCTTTGAAAACACATTTCCCTTTGAATGATGGCCAAATAACCATGAAACACACTTCATTTATACAAATGTATTTGTCAATGTTGTGGGACAGTTTTTAATGACTCACAGCAACACCTGCATTTAAAAGAAGACAACCTTCTTGTAATTACAACATAATTCAACTAGAACGAAAAGCTCTGCATCATAAAATATTCAGTTTTTCTACATTAACCTACACTAACATACTAACTAAGACAACTTTTTTGTTTTACAGTAATTCAAATCTGTGCAGCGCCATTTGCTAAATTAACGATCGAGATAGTAACATTCAAATCCATATGAGCTCAATAAATACGTTCTGTAAATAAAAAACAATTTCTCAAACTAGTCTGGCCAATCGAGAAGACACACTGTTTACATCTTCAACTGATTTCAATAAATTGTAAAAGTTTATTCAACAGTATGCAAATACATGTCACTCTTAAGGAAGTGAAGTGTGTGTGTATCAGTGAGAGGACAGAAGAGCTCACATCAGTTCAGCTTCAACATCAACATGTTCTCTGCAGCTCTGATACTGCTGCTGGCAGCTGGATCCTGTGAGGAGCTTTCAGTGAATTCACACTAATAAACACATTAGAAACACTGAATAGTCAGATGAATGATGGAGATAATGTTGATTTCTGTTTCCACAGGTGTGAACAGTATTGATCTCATCCAGCCAGACGCAATGGTTGTGCAGCCTGGACAGTCTTTGACCATCACCTGTCAGGTCTCTGGTTATTCTTTGACTGATGACAGCTATGCAACAGGTTGGATCAGACAGTGTGAAGGAAAACCAATGGAATGGATTTTACATCGATATGGAGGAGGGGGCATTTACCAAAATAATGCTCTGAAGAACAAGTTCCTTTACTACACATACACCTCAACTTCATCAGTGAAATTAACAGGACAGAATCTGCAGCCTGAGGACACAGCTGTGTATTTTTGTGTACGTGGCTCCACAGTGATACAAACCAGCAACCGACCTGCACAAATACTCCCTGTGATTACACCAGACATTTTAGAGAGATTATTGAGACTTCAATTTAACAGTCTAAGGACATATTGATTTTATGATAAAACTAAACAAAACAATTATGGGCTTCTGTCTCTGGATGTGAAATTGTTTTACATGGAAGGAAAAGCAACTTTTTTTAAACAAACTAATGATAAATGCTACGATTCAATGAAACCAGAACAGACTGCCTGAGAGCCCCTCCCTCCCCATGATATCCTGATGCAAATCTTCAGTCTGCTCAGTGTACTACCTCATCATTATAACCACAATCACTATTTATGTAATTAACTATGTTACACTGATATTGAGAGCAGTATGACAGAGCACCTAAACACACACAAACAGACATTATTGAAGCACCAGCTTATGTTGGACTAGGATTTTTACTGAAGAACTGTTCTTCAACAGCAAAGTGATGGTTGACAATGTTTCTGTTAATGTGCAGCAGCTGTGACTTTACTAATAGTTTACTAAACTATTATTTCCTGTGCGTGGCTGGCTGATCTATCCATTCATCCATCGTCAACCGCTCATCCTGCATACAGGGTTGCTGGAGGCTATCCCAGCTGACTGGCTGATCTAAACATGGCTTAAATAAAAATTTGCAGAATAAGTTGAAGAACATCATTTAAAAATAACATTTTAAAAATAATAATAAAACAAGTGTTTTGCTCTTTGAAGAGGAGGATCCAAAACTCGGATCTCTTCGACCTCTACATATGTGTTGCAGAGTGATGGACAGACTAAATCACTGATGTACAACTGAATAGTGGACAGAGACAACTGTGTTTTACAATGATCAGACCTGAATATTTTTTTCTCATCCTGTTTAGAGCAGGTAATAACAAGGAAGCTCCTTACTGCTGATATGAAACTATTAATTTCTTCTTGATGCTCCAGGTTTATATTGTCTTTGGCTTCCAACAGCCACAATTTGAATTCTGAAAACTTTAAAAGTCTAAAAACAATCCAGGCCTTCAACCACCTGCAGCAAACTCAAATATTGATGTAGATTATCTTGTCTGTCAAGATTCTTAGTTATCCAGGTCATAGTTAACCAAGGAAGGTTAAGAATCAAAGTGAATTTATTATTTCACAGCTTTCAACTGCCACACACGATATGTCCCTTGTGACTGAAAAAAACTTTCCTCTTACACTAAGAGTGCTATTTCTCTGTGATTATTATGTCTTATACATTGTTTAATCTTTTACCTTTTAACCTGTTCCTTCATTATTATTCTCATCCTGCTAGTATAGGGTTTAGGTCAGGGATGTGGAGTTATTTTCTGTTACTCTCCTGTTTTAACTGGGACCAGTCAGAGTTGGTAGAGGATCTTTTTTTCCCCAAAACATAGATACTCAGACTGTGTAAATGATCATGCAGTCCTTTGCTCTGGGCCAGATGTTAGTGACTGTCTTAGGAGACAGAACCTCTTGTCCAGCTGATTTGTGTTGTAATACTTCTTTGTTTATTCTCTTTTGTTAACTAAATTCTTACAACAAACTATTGTCTTATTCTAAGACAACAGTTTGTTGTAACTCCAATTATTTGCTCAACCTCTCACCAGGAAACAGATTTCCACGACAGTAGAGAATCCTTGTCTTGCTGATAGAGTTACCCTGCTGTTGGATTTTTTATCAAACACAACAAATTTTGAGTCTTCTGGTGAAAAAGATTTCCATGTTTTCCTTGTATGCTGATTTAAAGGCTTGAATAGCTTTGTTATAATTTGCTATTGTATTGCTGGGGGAAAATAATGCAAACGACTTACTGGGCAGGATGACAAATAATCCTCCATGTCCATTTAGGTGGTAGGGCAACTGAATGACCTGCTTTTCTGGAATCCAAGAGTTAAATTTATCTGGCCATCCGCCCCATTTGAACACCATGTCCCGTCCTTGTCTTTTCTTTTGAGAAAAAATCTTTTCTATTTTAAATGTTTTATTTTTATCTATAATAACTTTTTGCATCTCTGGTTCATGAAATGCTCCCTTGACACACATTCCCTTAATAGTAAAGTATTCATCAGTATAATTTTTCTCATAACCTTTTTTAAAGGGTCCACATAGTTTTGAAATTCTTACAGTATCGCCAACTTTATATTTTAAACAAATTACTCTGTTTGTATTTTATACGGAATTCTACCTTCAGCTAAAATATCTTTAAAAGATGCTGGGACACATTTACCACTCTTATTTTTTAAACAACGTACCCATGCATATTTTGAAAACAAGTCAATACAAGTTAATAAATAGCGTACCGCATCATTTTCTGCAGAATAAGACATGTCAACTATCTAGCTGGAACTGCCAATCTATTGTATTCACTAAAACATTGTTTCTCTTAAAATGCACCGGAGCCGTCCTGTGTAGAGTAAAGGCATCTTGCTTCATGAGCCAGTTTTCTATATTTGAATCTGCTCACCAAACTCCAGTAGTGTCAAATATGGCCTTTTTAAGTTCTTGCTTGCCTCTGTAACCCCCTGCATTGTCTGTCACATAGTATATATTTCTAACCTCCTCCATGATCTTTATTACTAAGATTGACACTTCAATGTCTGTGCTCAAGTATTTTATTTCCAAGGACATACACGACATATCCGTCAGTGAGGATTACAAGTATACACTTTTCAGAAAATCAGTACAAGCAACTATGTTTTTGCAAACCAAAGATTCAGCTAGGCAATACATCACATCAGCAACATCAACATTATGTTTTCTGGTTAGCATTAAAACACATATCAATGCTAAAAGTACAAAAATAAAACACATGACCCGTATGAAATTCATTATTGTTCAAAGGAAAAACATTTGCAGCATCAAATAGAATAGATTTCACATCTGCATATTTATCTGCAGTCATAGGTATGCCATCCCCATGTCATTTGTCTCACACATTCTGTCTGTTTTTCAAATCTAGAACAACATAGCATCCTATCTGGGTCACATATTCAGTGTTGGTAACGTTACTTTAAAAAAGTAATTAGTTATAGTTACTCACTACCTGTTCCAAAAAGTAACTGAGTTAGTAACTGAATTACTCTGTAATAAAAGTAACTCGTTACAAGGGAAAGTAACTATTTGCGTTACTGTTAAAAAAAAATTGCTATATGTCAAAGAATTTGGATTTTTTGAGCAGTTTTGAGTCAGTTGAAATGAGTAGAACAGACAGGTGTTTGTACATAACTTTCGATGTTCATTGCACGTCAACAGACAGCAAGAAGTTTATCCCCCCCATTAAATACTTACTTTCCTGCATTCTGAAGACATTTTCTCACCAACTTATGGTGGAAATGTTTTCATTTATATGAAGGAAAACAAAATTAAGGTGGCAGGTGACAACTCAAAATATTAAAATATAGGACTAATTGAATATAATGCAGTAATCAGCTTTTGGACAATGCACTTGCTTCTTCTATATTTCAATTGCATTGCATGTTTTCTGATATAAAACACGTTTTAAATAAGCTGATGATGAAGTGATTATTGGGATACATTCTGATTCTGACCTGTCCCCAGCGTCCCCAGTTTAAGTGACACCTTGGCTGTCTGTCAATATTTTTAAATGTCCCGCCCCCATCCAGGCTGTGATTGGCCGATTCACGCAAGATAATAGCACACCGACATTGACGAGCTACATTCAGCTCACGTCTGCTTGAAGATACTCGAGCTTCTCTTGTTCCTCGTCTCTCTCTGCCAACAGAGTTTAGCAGGCAGGCCAGAACGGGAACAGGTGAGCGCCACGTTGCGCCCAGAGAACCTGAATTTAACGTTCAGTAACGTTAACGGCGATGGGAAAAGTAAGTAATTAGATTACTCCGTTACTGAAAAAATAACGCCGTTAGTAACGCTGTTATACTTAAACGCCGTTACTTCCAACACTGCACATATTGCATTATTAACAGCTTCACAAGCAGCTTTCACACACCTAATTTCTTGCAACTTTATCCAGCTAAGGAGCCTAATTACAGCCCAGCTACCAATGTTGTGCTGAAATGCATGCCTGCTTAGAATTGGGTGCATCTCGGTGGAGATAACACTCATATGTGTGTAACGGAGTTAAAAACGCACTTTAATATTTCTTATTTCCAAATTTGCATCTGTGAATTTTATTTATCATTTAATGATTTTATTGAATATTTGTGAATTTTATCTCATTGAGTTATTTTTATTTATCTTTTCCTGTGGAAATATCCTTAGCCGCACACTACCCCTTTTGTACCTCCTAAGCTTCCGTAATGCTCGTCTCCCTCAGTCGTGTTTTGCACCGCTGAGTGTTTGGAAAAGTCCTGCTGGGTTTATGTATTGTTTTCTTTGGAAATTGAACCATTTACGTTATAACTTTGAACACAAATTGTGCAATGTCAATATGGTTATGTCACGTAGCTGTTTTGTATTAGTTTGACCGTTAAAATACCTTTTTTCAGTGTTTTTATTTTAACTTTATAGCCGCAATTTTTACCACGGCAGGCGACCCGTGTCATTTATTATGTAGCTTGTCGGAGTTTTCAGCGTCTTGACACTTGAGTAAACGCTGTATTTTTGTATGTTCAGGAAGCAGAGTTAATGTAAGAGGAGACCAGGGGGCAATTGATGTGTACATTGTGTTCTGCAGGTATGTGTTTTTCTTAATGTAGTTTTCGTTGTCTCTGTCACCTCCCCCACACACTTTTTATTCAGACCACCAGGTGTCGCTGTCAGGCTATGTTGTTTTAAGGAAACCTATGTACTGTTTTTATGTAATTGTTGCATTTAATATTTAGTATTTTCTGAACAGTGTTAATGCCTTTCTATGAGCACTATGTACACTATGAGCAAAGTAACTCGTGATGTTAAAGTAATGTGTTTGTAATGTATTTTGAATACATGAAGTGCTCAGTCGCGTTTTGCACAGCTGAGGGAAGCAGAGGTAATGTAAGAGGAGGCCAGGGGACAATTGATGTGTGCATTGTGTTCTGCAGATGTGCGAGCCAATAAATTGTGGAAAAGAAGTGATCTGAAGAGTCATCCTTCACACACCTGACCACACCGTTACATATGCTGAGAAAAAGGTGGATGGAAATCTAGGCAGGTAGCCTACAACATCTGTTCTGCCGAATTATGCATCCAGCTCTTATGGTGCTTTCACACGAAACGTTTGGGGCGGTGAGTGTACATACAAAGTCAATGCAAAGACGCGTAGAGCCGCGAAATCGGGCGGCGCGAAGCGACACGAATGGCGCGGGGCCGGCGACGCGAAGGCAAAGCGATGGACCAACTCAAGCGGAAAAAAAAGTCGCGCGACGCTGAGTCGCGATAGCCTATCTGTGTTGAGATTGTCCATACGTCGCAGAGGCTTCAGAGAGTTGTGTGCAGAGGGCCGGGCAGAGCGGGGGATTGAAAATCTGCAGGCCGGGTGAGAGCTGCTAAACTTGGGCTAGAGGAGCAGGGAGCAGCGCTCCAACCTTCGGAGAAATAAATACCCACAAGTCGGTCGGATTCGGTTCTGACAACTATGCCGTTTACTCGGAGGAGGAGCTCGGAGTTAAATGTTTTTATTAAATTAGCGTTTTACTTTAATTTTGGGGATTTCAACGTTGATTTATCTTGACTGGAGCTTCTCAGCAGCTAGATTCCGTGCATATCCGGTTACAGTATTGTTGTGAGCGTCGTTAGCTCTGTCGGACTACGATTTCATATTTATATACAAACGGGACAAAGCTGGACATTACTTGGAGAAAAGAAAGCAAGGAGGTTGAACTACCTGGTGAGTTCAGAAAACATGTGTCTGTAACTTTATTAAAGCTGTCGTTGTACTTTACTGTGACCAAGTTAGCATAGCACAGCCCTGATCGATCCAAACTCCATTCAGAAAACAAACATTTTATAAGTTGTTGTCCTGCTGTCTTGCTGACAGACCTGACAAAGCATGAATTCATATGTTTAACAAATCTGCATCATGTTGTGGTTATTTCGGCATCAGTTTAATCCGTTTATTGGTATTTAATCACCGCAAAATGTTTACTTTGGTTTCATAAAGTTGTAGTAATGGCGAGTTGTGTTTATTCACCTCATCGTGTTAAAATCGCCTTCTCGCGTTGTGTGTGAACACTTGCAGCGAATGTACTCGCTCGAGGAAAGCGCTGGAAAATCGCGTTTGGTCTGAAACCGGCATTAAGGTCCTTTGCAGACACTTTGCTGTGCACCCTGATCAAACGCAGTTATTGCCACTTCTATAAGTGTAATAAAATATTGTAATGGTATCAGCATGGCTTTTCACTCCCTGATCACAGTCACTCGTTACAGTGAAAAATCTAAACTTAATGTTACATTGTCCATGTGGCTAGTTTAATGTTGAGGCTGCATAAAGTCAGCTAAACAACAAGGTAGACCGTCACTTTCCAACTTCACCCGTGATCTCTTTTGAACGTTTTGCTTAAAAGTAACGTTATACCCCAAAATTAACTTCTCTAATAAGTTCTGACTTCTGTGCATGACTCTCATCAGCATACCCTCCTGTTCAGTTAGCATAATAAGCACAGCTTGGGATTGCTCAAAGCTGTGCTAATTAGCTTAAAGAGCTAAGCTAACATGCTATTTTTGCTGACTATACCTTCTAATTATCACTAACACATAAATAAAATAGTACAATTTCACTCACTAAAAACAACTGGAGCAGTGGCTTCTTGGGCAGCAGAGCGGAGAGGAGAGGAAGCTAGCCAAGCGTTGGTGTAAGTGATTATTCATTTATATAACTGTTTTGTTTTTTTTAAGGGGCCAAGGACCGGCCCATAAAGCACAGACATAAGCAGCCCATTGGGTGATTTCACATATCTTCCTAGCCACCTCTGCTCTCTGTTCCTTGCGTCATGCTGCCCCAAAACAAAAAAATTCTTCTGAAGGAGGCCGCCAAATGGGCGAAAAAAAACGGTGAGTGTGCCTCCGGGGCTTCAACATCAGCCTCAGTACCCTGCGTAGAGCAGACACTTGAAGAAATAAAGGAGAGCTGTGGTCGCTGACAGGCAGAGGAGGAGACTGTGTTAGCCAGTTTCTGAGTCAGAGAGTGAGCAGGAGGAGAGAGGAGGTGAAGCGGTAAGCATGAATAGCTCAACCTGTAGGGAGGGAGCAGGGAGGGAGGGTGATTTACACTGGGGACGCTGGGGACATGTAGACCACCCACCAACAGCGTTCCCCAAATGTTACTCAACAACAACAAAAAATATTTTCCATATTAGGCTAATATGCAAAAATCCTCATCACACAGCCTGTCTCGCAGCTCTTCAAAGAGGGGAGGGTACTTGCAATACTATTACTACATTTTGTTTGAAGTTCATGTAACGTGACCCCCCGCCGGCCTGCCTGCAGAGAGAGAGAGAGAGCATTGCTCACAGCTTCAGGGCTTGTAAGCAACTACTAATTTGTCCCGAGCAAAATTGTAATCAAAACATTTAAATATAAATGTTGTCGGTCAGCGTCTAGTCAATGTACTTGCTACACAAACTGTTAACAGTCGCCACAAAGTAGTGAGAGAATAACATGGCACACCTGACCGCGACACAGACACCTGTCGTTCTCTTTTCTGTCTGTCCCTCTCGCTCAGAGACACCTTGCTCTGTTTGATTGTCTCTCTGCAACATTCCCTCTGAAGTGACTGTGAGCTGCACTTTATCAGAGGTGCTGAAGTGAACATGTGTGAGGATGAGTGGTGACATTTCTGTTTTTCAAATGTTTTTAGTTTTGGTTTTCTACCTGATGAAGAGCAGTGAGCTCATCTCATCCAGTACAGTCCCAGACAGGCACTCAGTGACAGGCACAGTCTAAAGGGGGTAGCAGCCAGATACCATATCAGCAGAGCAATAATGCAGGGTAATGCACTGCAGTCGCGCATGTAGATTTTAATATATAATGACTTCATTCTCATTATATCTCGTAATATTATATCTCAAATTGTTATTCTGCAAATGTCAGAGAACACAGATATGTGAGAGAGATTTTTAATGTGCAGAAAGTTTTAAACATTAGAAGAAAAGCTGCTGAAACATAGGAACTATTAAGGCGCACGGGTTTGTAACTGAATTAAAATGAATGAATTTATCATTGAGGTGAAAAGGTGCAACCTGCACATTAAAAGACTTTAGGTTACTTCAGTCATGCCTGCATGTGTGTTGACTTAGCAGGGATGAAATCAAATAAAAAACAGGAGAAACATATTTGACAACAATACAGAATGCCTGAGAGCCTTACAGCACTATATTACACTATAATTTATTTATTATTTGAATTGTCACCTGAATTTTGTTTTTCCTTTTATATAAATAAAGACATTTTCTCAACGAATTGGTGCAGAAAAAATCCACCACAAAGCCGGAAATGAAATGTTTAAGCCCAAATTTTTCAGGGGAAGGACACCCAGAACCACCTCTTAAATCTTTTTTTATTTAAATTATTATCAGTAGTAATTATAATGTTTTCAGTTTAACAAATGGCATAACAAGGTAGCAGTTTAATGTTTAAAATCTTCTTGGGGAGTAGCCACAGAACTCCCTAACAACTATTTAGTCAATGTTTTTTTCCCCCAAATACTAAGCCGATTAAAATATATTGATGTATTATTGTCATGGCTTCAATATTTGTGCAGTGTCAAGTCTTATGGGCTAAGAGTTTTGTCAAACCCTTAATCCAAGCCCTTAAAAGCAAGCATGGTGTATTGGTGAGGGATGTCCGACCGATTGTGGCAGGCCGCCAAAAATGCCTGAATGCATATAGGAGAAACACTGAGCTACAGCTACATTAAAGCCATGAATTCAAAATACATGATTCAGTAAAATTAAACTGAGTGCCTGTACATAAGCCCCTCCCTCCACGTGATGTCCTGATGCAAATCTTCAGTCTGTGCAGTGTACTTCTGCCCTGCTGACTGCTCTTGTACTTTGTGTGGAGCATCAGAGGTCACATCTCCAGCCTCAGGATGATCAACACACTCACTCTTCTGCTGGTTGCTCTCTCTCTGCCCTGTGAGTTCTCCTGCTTCCTGCTGTTTAAACTTTTATCGGACAACATCGACTGATGGTCAGTCAGTGATCCCAGAAAACCTCCCAGATGACTGTCTCACTTTCTTCTGTGGTTCTTCTCTCCTTTCATCTCATCAGGTTGTACAGGTCAGAGTATGGAGTCCATTCCTTCTAGTTCAGTGGTGAAGAAGCCTGGGGAGACTCTCAGTCTCTCCTGCAGAGGATCTGGCTACACATTTAGCTGTTGTGGTGTGAGCTGGATAAGACAACCTGCAGGAAAAGCACTAGAATGGATTGGGGTTGCCTGGGTTTCTTCTGGTAACACTTATGCCAGCAGCGTACAAGGACGAATAGATTTCACCAGAGATAATAGCAACAGCATGGTGAATCTGAGACTGTCCAACTTAAAGCCAGAGGACTCTGCTGTGTATTACTGTGCCAGAGTCACACACTGGTTAAAGGAAGCAGAGAGGCTTTACAAAAACTCCTCAGAACATTTGTTTACAAAGACCTACAGGTGGCAGCAGAAGATATGAAGTCAGATGACACTAAGAAGAGTATGCCTCTAAAAACACGCATGCACACTATAAAAGCAACAGCTGATGTTGCGGTTTCTGACTTCCTCATTGTTACATTTAATATCTTTATTTACTTTTCTACAACAACAATAACAAGTTAACAATATTCCCATTATTGTATCTTTGAGATTAAAAAAATATCATGATTATAATTAGAATATTGAGGAATGATGCGGTGTGTTTCTCTGTGAGGAGGAGTCAATGTTGTTAACATTGATGCTTCATGTGTTTGATTCTATGCAAACTCAGTGACCTTCCTTGTTTCTCAGCTATAAAAACTTCCCATCAGGCTGTCAGTGGAGTTCACAGCACGTCACTTTCAACATAAACCATGTTTTCTGTAGCTCTGCTGCTGCTGTTGGCAGCTGGATGTGAGTCTCTCTGGATTTGTGAAAGTCAGCAGTTCTTTTGCAGTATAACTTGATCATTTGTTACAAAACTTTTTTCAGTTTTTTCACAGGTGTGAAGTGTGAACAGTTGACACAGCCAGCCTCTGTGACTGTGCAGCCAGGTCAACGTCTGACCATCACCTGTCAGGTCTCTTATTTTGTTAGCAGTGACTACACAGCTTGGATCAGACAGCCTGCAGGGAAAGGACTGGAGTGGATTGGAAGCAAATATACTGGGGCTTCTTTCTACAAAGATTCACTAAAGAACAAGTTCAGTATCGACTTAGACTCTTCCAGCAACAGAGTGACTCTAAACGGACAGAATGTGCAGCCTGAAGACACTGCTGTGTATTACTGTGCCAGAGATTCACAGTGAAACACATTAACAGGAGAGTCATACAAAAAGATCCTCTATTTACCACTTCTGCCAACATTCATTTGTCTGAGTCTTACTGTATTTACATTTCTGATTGTGTTTAACTATCAGTTTTGAAAATTCTGAATACTGAGTGACTGAATATTGATCTGATCTTATTTTTTTATCTAAAATGCTGAAAAAAAGTATTTCTTGTTAAGAAAAAATATCTGTAGTAATGTGATGAGTCTGTTTAACCCTGAGACAGACAGACTGATAGAACAGATAGATAAATGATTTTATTAGCCATTTTATTAGGAACATTAGCCTGTCACAGCAGTACACAAATGAACTATAAAGAATAGTGTTTAAACAAATGTCAAACACAAATGTTAACGTAAAAGTAAATAAGCTCACCCTTTTAAGCACCTGCACGGTACAAGTGTATAAAATGTAGGTGAAAATGTGATAAACTATTGCCAAAGTCTTCACATGAAACAGACTCTTCTTAATAATGAAGCCAATTTAGTAATGTTTAATGATGTGCAAATTACACCGAAACATGAAATAGTGACTTTTAGAGAAATTACTTATTAACAGTAAATAGGAGGAGGAGGAGTCAATGCAAAACTCAGATGTCTTCCACCTCTACTTATCTGACTGCAGAGAGGATGACAGAGAACAGTGGACACACAGTTTAACATGATGGACTATAGGACAGGACTGCTGCTTTTAACTCTCTGCTGGGCAGGTGAATAGGTCTTAATCCAGAATATATTTTATTTGTTTCACCAGGTTATTTCACTTGATGTTTTTTATCCTCTTGACAGGTGTTGATGGTCAGACTCTGACAGAATCTGAACCAGTGGTTAAAAGGCCTGGAGAATCCCACAGATTGACCTGTACAGCCTCTGGATTCACATTCAGCAGCTACAACATGAACTGGATCAGACAAGCTCCTGGAAAAGGACCAGAGTGGATCGCTTTTATTGGTACTCTCAGTAGGAACATCTACTACTCTCAGTCAGTTCAAGGCCGGTTTACCATCTCCAGAGACAACAGCAGACAGCAGGTGTATCTGCAGATGAACAGTCTGAACACTGAAGATTCTGCTGTTTATTATTGTGCTCGAGAGTCACAGTGACTGGAGCTTGTGGAGCAGCTGTACAAAAAGTTACACTAGGTAACTCATCCTCACTGGGATGAAATAACAAAATAGTTCCGTTTTTATTTTTCTTTCGTTTTATGGTTTTATGTACAATCATGTAAAGTAGCACTGAGAAAACCATTAGTTAAAAAACAACAATAAACATAAACTTAAAAATAAACTAGAGACCATCTTGCGATGGAATCACAGTTGCAACGCCTTCAACATTTCAACCCATAAGTATTAAAAAGTCATCACTACATTATTTCATCAGTACGCTGTACTGGACATGTAATAACGAAGGTTATGATATGGTAACCCTAGTTCTATAAGCAGAGCCCTGGATCCAATTACATGCACTACTTGCCCACTTAAATTTTATTGTGCACGTAGCCGACTAATAGGACGTCGCTACCGATACGTGCATGGCGTCAGAGCGGCAGGGCTCATCAGTAGAGGGCTCCGCCTCTGCTTACAGAACTAGAGTTACCATATCGTGACCTTCGTTCTCACACAGGTTGCATGCAGCTGGGGTGAACCTCTAGGCACACAGCTCACTCACCTTCTTAGCAGAGGTGAGATTTAGCCACAGAGCTGTATGAGAGATAGCATTTTCAATGAGGACTGCTCCAGGGTCTCATAAGGTGCAGATCTTAGAGCCACCAACACAATAAGCAAGTCCTACTGAGGTGCACACCCTGCAAAAAGCGTATCACGAGCGGGTGGGTGAAGATAGCTGCGGCACGACAGCCCCTTCCCCATCAGACCTTGCAGAAAAGTGAATACGGATCCCACCGAACAGGTAGGCAGAACCGTTTTCCTGTAAATGCATCAACGCTGATAGCGTCTAGCTTTACAGCAAGACGTGGTGGAGACTGCCCGCCGCTTGGATGGTCTGTACGACCTCAACCTGACCAGCCTGAGTCTGCCTTTTAGGAGCAAAACCTGGAGAGGCTGGTCCAACACGAGCATTGTGCATATGAAGCCTCACCCTTGTGACAGAGCCCCCCAGACCAGAGGTACAGGCCAGGGCTCTGTTACTATAGGCTGCATCACTTCTACCAGAATGACAAATGACTGTTCCCGCCTCACCTAACTGGGGGGATGAGATGGGGTGGGGGGAACGTATACAGCAGCCCTTCTGGCAATGGCATATGTGTAACACGTCCATCCCCAAGGGTGGGTTGTCAGGTGGCTGAATTGAGAACCACAGCGGGCAGTGGGTGTTGGCAAACAGATCCAAATCTGCTCTCCTGAAGCGAGCTCAGATCTGCTGAACCACATTGTTGTGCAGTCTCCACCCGCTGGGTTGGGGGCCAGCCCTCAACATGAGGTCAGCCACCGCCGTTCTCCAAGTCTGGGATGTGAAGGGCTTTTAGGGACAGCAGGTGTTCTGATGCCCACGTCCATAGGTTCCCTGCCAGCGCCAACAGAGCTGTGGATTGGACTCCGCCCTGTCTGTTGATGTACGTGCTGGAGGAAACACACCACCACACTAGAAACACAACCTGGAGTGGATTGTGGATGTGTGGTGTGTGGCCCCCTTGGCCTCGAGAGGCCAACACATTCACTGCACTCCCATGGCAGTCGCATGTGCAGCAAGCCCAGAGGGACCACCTGATGGACTACTGCCCTGAGGCCCAACAGCAGCATCACAGATAGTGCTGTCGCAGCTGTCCCCTGCTGCAGCCTGTGGACCACCAAGTGACGCGCCTGTCTCAACAGATATATTCTTGGAGTGTTGCCGTTGAGCACAACCCCAGATACTCTGCTCACTGCAGCGGCAGGGGGGAGCTCTCTTCCCAATTGCTCACAACCCCAGGCTGTTGAGGTGCAAAATCAACTGGGCTGTGTGGAGATCACTCAAGGCTTCAGTCTCTCCATAACCATGAGGTCATGAATAGAAAAGAACCCTCATGCCCTTCTCACGGAACGATTGCAGTGCAGTTTAATGCATTTGCTGAGCGTGTGGGGGGCCAGCAAGTAGTTGACAGGGAGCCTTTTGTATTTGTAGACTACACCCTGAGAGGTGAAGAGTAGAAATTCCCTGTTAGTGTGTCACCTCAATATGAAATAGGAGTCTTTCAGGTCCAGCAGTTACTTGATCATTAGCATGTGGAAACGCCCTTTTGGCATTATGCTGGTTCAGAAACCTCGGCTTTTTTCGAGTCCAAAAAGTAATGGAGCAAGCCCTCTGTACATGTCATGCGCAGAGATGCCCTAAGACAGCCTGCTTCAGCAGAAGATACTGGATCTTGGCGGCTAGAAAGTCCACTTCCTCTTGAGAGGATAACCCAGCTTTCATTATGTCCAGGAAAACTGATGGTATGCAGCAGGACTGAAGAGAGTAGCCTTGTCTCAGAATGCTGTCCATCCAGCTTGTCAGCATACAGCATGCAGCGGTGTTGTTACATGCATTCTACATGCATCTTCGGCACTCTCCGCCAACAAACTCTCCATAAATGGAAGTTTAGCCCACGGGGCGAGGTCGAACGGGGCATGGTGTCCCTGAACGCACCAGGGCCGGTTGTCTGCTGATCTGTGGTGTCCTTGAACACACCACGGCTTGCTGCTCCAATGACGGCCCAACGTATAACAGTGTCACCGGAGATAGAGCGGGTTGGCCGTTAATCGGTAGGTCGGCGGTTCAATCCATGACCAGGTTCACTTCATTACTATCATGGCTTGACATTATTGGTTATACATTTGTTTTTCACTGTGTGAGAAAATTGATGTGCCGTGTGTGGAAAATGGCAGCTGCATGAGTCTGACGAGACAAGTTTTAATTTGTCGAGTAATCAAGTTAATCTCGTGGCACAAGATCTCATCACACCCCTAATGTTCTGACTGGGTTGATGGTTGTAATGCAAAGCTTGATGTAATCATGCATGCAAGGGGCACACAAGGGACCACTGCAGTTGTACAGTTGCATCCTCCGACCACTAGTTGATGCTGTATGTTTGTGTCTTATGACGTTTTAGTGCTTGACAGGTGTCCAATACCAGTAGTATCAACACAGTGCACATGTGTGCAGACACAAACTCCATCAAAAGTCTCTACAGCTGTTAGAGCCGACTGACAGCTGATCCAGCTATGATCAGCTGCCGTCGTCATCAGAAACAGACGTCGCTTCATGAGATGCTTCAGAGGAAAGGACGTCTCATGTCTCTAAAAAAATATTTCCTCATTCCTTCTCTCCTGGCATGGTTTCGTTGGAAAAGACACGAGTGAGGGAAAAGTGGATGCAATAAAGAGACTTGAGACGCACCACCAATCTACTTTCCTTCCTTCCATTCTTCATTCCTTTGTTCCTTCCTTCTTATCTCTGTGTGGTACATTTAACATTGAATGATTACAAGTTAATTCATCTGCAGTGAAATGTTTTAAAACACTGCGTATGATACAATATTCATTTTTTTCTATGTTAAGCTTCACTAACTGTATGAAATTCAAAAAAAAAGAAATAAAAAAAAAATGAGCTGCACCATTAAGTCTTGGCATTTGTCAAACTTTGTGATCAGGTTTCAAATCCATATCAAATTTTTGGAAAAATATGAATTGTCACACACATCCTGCTAGACTTTTTCCAAAAAAACGTCTTTAAATAAAAAAAAGGTCAATCGAGAAGACACAGTCTGTACACCTTTAGCTGATTTAAATAATAACAATTTTAAAAGAATATTCAACAATATGCAAATAAAAGTTACTCTTAAGGAAGTGAAATGTGTGTGTGTGTCAGTGAGAGGACAGAAGAGCTCACATCAGTTCAGCTTCAACATCAACATGTTCTCTGCAGCTCTGATACTGCTGCTGGCAGCTGGATCCTGTGAGGAGCTTTCAGTGGATTCACACTAATAAACACATTAGAAACACTGAATAGTCAGATGAATGATGGAGATAATGTTGATTTCTGTTTCCACAGGTGTGAACAGTATTGATCTCATCCAGCCAGACGCAATGGTTGTGCAGCCTGGACAGTCTTTGTCCATCACCTGTCGGGTCTCTGGTTATTCTTTGACTGATAGCAACTATGCAACAGGTTGGATCAGACAGTGTGAAGGAAAACCAATGGACTGGATTTTTCATCAGTGGGGAAGTAACACTGGCAGCTTTTACCAAAATGATGCTCTGAAGAACAAGTTCAGCTACAGCAGAGACACTTCTGCTGGAACAGTGACTATAAAAGGAAATAATCTGCAGCCTGAAGACACAGCTGTGTATTACTGTGTACGTCGGCCCACGGTGATACAAACCACCAACAGACCTGCACAAATACTCAGTCAACAAAACACGCATGTTAAGACAAGGGCAGTTACTTCCTGATAGTAGTTAACATTGAAAATATGAAGTCTCAGAATATAGTCAATAGTATATTGAATTGTTGTTTTTCGTTTTCTTGTATTTTAATGCTTAGATAAGATGAAAAAAGCCATTGATTTATATGACATGCCCCTAGGGACATTATTCAGAATTACTATACAGTACATGTACATTTCATCTCACATACACACGAAACCAAACTCATTCACATACTACGCTGAAAAGCTAACACGCATACAACTGAAAATATTATGCTCACACACACAACTGAAACTGGCTAAGGGCTGCATACACCTTCATATGGAATAGACCAACAAGTTTGGGGAGAAGTGGGGGTTGGCCCGAGTCGCTCAACCTTCTGCCAACTTTTTTATTATTAGTAAAAAAGTATAGGCTAAGTAAGGCAACCCACCGGCCTGGAGGTTGGTTGGCCCAACGGTACTCCAGATGGCCAGACCGCCACTGCTTGATAGTGAACATTAACAAATATTGATGATCAGGGCTGAACAGGGACAAAATATCGCCCTGGCTTTTTTGGCACAGGCAGCCCTGCACGATGTGGTACTATTGTAATATACCCCCAAACTACTATTAAGCTAAGTAGTAAGTGCCGTGGATAAGTTTACTTAAGTAGCCTACTAGCGAGAAAAACAAATATGCTGAAAACTATATGCTATCTAGCTGTATGCTATCTATATGATCGTATGTATTATTTTAATTTAAATACATGCAAATATACGTTTGGTTGCCGTTTAGTTAATGGTTTACCATTTACAGTGTGTGCTTCCATGGGCGCCAACATTGTTTTGTGACATCATTCAGCTGCTACTCATGAAGTCGGGGTACACATTTTTTCTCCGCGTTCACAAGTAGGAAATCTGACTTCAAGTGGCGTTCCAGGATAGTTTTTCTAGTTGGAGGTCGGAAATTTCCCAGTTCCGAGTTGCCTGGAACGCAGCATAAAAGCACACACATGCACACTATGAAAGCAACAGCTACTGTTGTGGATTCTGACTTCATTGTTACATTTAACATGCGCTTTTTAAATTTTTCTACAGTTATTATAAGGTCCTCATTATTGATTTTTATCAGCAGGTGTAAGGAAAATATTTGGCAATTCCGCATGATATTCTAGTATTAAGATGGTTCACTAAATGTTGCTGAGCAACATAAATAAAAACATCAAATTTGTGTAAATAATGTCATATTGAATTACATGAAAAGCATCTTCATAATTAAAAAGATCATAATTATGATCTGAATATTAAACATTGATGCAAAACATTATTTTCCTGAGGTGTTGTGTGTATCTGTGAGGAGGAGTCAATGCAAAACTCTGATCTCTACATACGTGCTGCAGAGTGAAGTAAAGAGACTGAGTCACTGACATTTACACTGTAGACTGGACAGAGACAAGTGACTTTAAAATGATTCGATCTGATTATTTTGGTGTTTTTCTTATCCTGTCTATTAACAGGGCAGGTAAGAACAATGAAACTGTTTACTTGACTGGGAAATAAAAGAGGGAAAGATCATTAATCAACAACAGTAAACACACAATAAATAAAAATGTCATACTGTAATGACCACATCCTCAAAAAACAGCCAATGACAGCAAAACAATCTCCTGAAATAATTGTAAAGTTAGGAATTAAAGACATACTACATGTTCACATTTCAGCCACATTCATGTATGATTTGGCATCTTAAAGCCGGTCACATCAATTGAGTGAAAATGTTGCAGTTCCTAATTTAAAAAAAAACACTAGAGGGCAGTCAGTGTCAAGTTTCTCTCTGTCACTTTAAGGATAGTCTCATGTCTGCTGATCTCATTGAGTTTAACTTAACTAGATTTTTAAAAACACCCTTTGTGAGCTTGCTTCATCACAATACTAATAGAACATTTTAAATGCTGGATCAGCAGTGACTGCAGCTTCATCTGTTCATTTAGTTGGAATTTACCATCTTCAACTGATTTGAAGATAAACAGCTTGAAGAGGAGCTGATTCTTCTTGTGATTTGAGACATTGTGATGAAAACTGAATGAACAGGTGACACTGCAATAAGAAATCTGTCTTCCTTTCTCATATTTCCCTTTCTTAGCAGTAATCCACCTCACTGATGTGAGAGATCAGTTTTGAAATGAAAGTGAATGAAACTGACAAAGCCGCTTGCAAAAATGTTCTAACAACCCAACACATTCTTAGCCTGTCTCACAAATGCATTAGAGTAAAAAAACTCACAGAGAAAAGGTAAACAACACACATCTCTCTTTCTCTCTCTTATTTTTTTTGACTGAGATAGTCTTTATGTATCAACACTGTATCTCCAAAATCCCTTGCAGGCAAAATGCAAAAACACACTGTTGCACAGTCTCCACCCATTCTGCCTGCACAATATATATCCTTCATAACAGCTTTTGCAGTTGCAGACCAATTTTCCACCATGACAGCAGTACAAAGTATCCTCCTCTTGGCTCTTATTTCAGGTGAGTGAAGTCAGTGTCCAGCAGAGGAGAAAAGGAGCTTTGGATGTCTGCTGGCTCTCAGTCATCTAAACTCTGTGTCTCTTTCAGCTGCTCAGGGCCAGTCCCTCACCTCCTCAGAGCCAGTGGTCAGCAGAGCTGGAGAACAAGTCACTCTGTCCTGTAAAGTGGAAGGTCTTTCTCTAGCTTGGCTGCACTGGATTCGTCAGAAACCAGGGAAAGGACTGGAATGGATCGGACGCATTGATAGTGGAACAGGAACAATATTTGCCCAAAGTCTCCAAGGCCAGTTTTCCATCACCAAAGACACATCCAAAAACCTTGTGTACTTAGAAGTGAAGAGTCTGAAACAAGAAGACTCTGCAGTTTATTATTGTGCACGAGAGCCACAGTGACACAGCAGAGTACAAAGCTGTACAAAAACTGAACAACACGCATCTCTGTATGAGAAGCACTGAAGCATGTCAGAGCTTTGAAAACACATTTCCCTGTGAATGATGGCCAAATAACCATGAAACACACTTCATTTATACAAATGTAGTAATGACGTCCATGTATGCATTCAGTTTTTCTACATTAATCTACACTAACATACTAACACAACATAATTTTTTATAATAATTCAAATCCGTGCAGTGCCATTTGCTAAATTAACGATCTAGATGGTAACATTCAAATCAATATGAGCTCAAAAAATATTTTCTGTAAAATAAATAAAAAAAACAATTTCATAAACTAGTTTGGCGAATCGAGAAGACACACTGTTTACACCTTCAACTGATTTCAATAAATTGTAAAAGTTTATTCAACAGTATGCAAATACATGTCACTCTTAAGGAAGTGAAGTGTGTGTGTATCAGTGAGAGGACAGAAGAGCTCACATCAGTTCAGCTTCAACATCAACATGTTCTCTGCAGCTCTGATACTGCTGCTGGCAGCTGGATCCTGTGAGGAGCTTTCAGTGGATTCACACTAATAAACACATTAGAAACACTGAATAGTCAGATGAATGATGGAGATAATGTTGATTTCTGTTTCCACAGGTGTGAACAGTATTGATCTCATCCAGCCAGACGCAATGGTTGTGCAGCCTGGACAGTCTTTGTCCATCACCTGTCAGGTCTCTGGTTATTCTTTGACTGATGACAGCTATGCAACAGGTTGGATCAGACAGTGTGAAGGAAAACCAATGGAATGGATTTTACATCGAAATGGAGGAGGGGGCATTTACCAAAATAATGCTCTGAAGAACAAGTTCCTTTGCTACACTTCAACTTCATCAGTGAAATTAACAGGACAGAATCTGCAGCCTGAGGACACAGCTGTGTATTATTGTGTACGTGGCTCCACAGTAATACAAACCAGCAACCGACTGCACAAATACTCCCTGTGATTACACCAGACATTTTAGATAGATTATTGAGACTTCAATTTAACAGTCTACGGACAACCTTTATTTGTATCTTTGGATTATTTGATAAAACTAAACAAAACAATTATGGGCTTCTGTCTCTGGATGTGAAATTGTTTTACATGGAAGGAAAAGCAACTTTTTTTAAACAAACTAATGATAAATGCTACGATTCAATGAAACCAGAACAGACTGCCTGAGAGCCCCTCCCTCCCCATGATATCTTGATGCAAATATTCAGTCTGCTCAGTGTACTACCTCATCATTATAACCACAATCACTATTTATGTAATTAACTATGTTACACTGATATTGAGAGCAGTATGACAGAGCACCTAAACACACACAAACAGACATTATTGAAGCACCAGCTTATGTTGGACTAGGAATTTTACTGAAGAACTGTTCTTCAACAGCAAAGTGATGGTTGACAATGTTTCTGTTAATGTGCAGCAGCTGTGACTTTATTATTTTCTGTGCGTGGCTGGCTGATCTATCCATTCATCCATCGCCAACCGCTCATCCTGCGTACAGGGTCGCGGGGGGGCTGGATCCTATCCCAGCTGACTGGCTGATCTAAACATGGTTTAAATAAAAATTTGCAGAATAAGTTGAAGAACATCATTTAAAAATAACATTTTAAAAAAAATAATAAAACAAGTGTTTTGCTCTTTGAAGAGGAGGATCCAAAACTCGGATCTCTTCGACCTCTACATATGTGTTGCAGAGTGAAGGACAAGGTACAACTGCAGACTGGACAGAGACAACTGGCTTTTACAATGATCAGACCTGAATTTTTTTTTCTCATCCTGTTTATTAACTGAGCAGGGAAAAACAAGGAAGCTCCTTACTGCTGATATGAAACTATTAATTTCCTCTTGAGGCTCCAGGTTTGTCTGCATGTCTTTGGCTTCCAACAGCTACAACTTGAATTCTGACAACTTTAAAAGTTTAAAAACAATCCAGGGCTTCAACCACCTGCAGTAAACTCAAGTATTAATTTAGATTATCTTGTCTGTCAAGATTCTTAGTTATCCAGGTCATAGTTAACCAAGCAAGGTTAAGAATCAAAGCAACTGACCTTGGTTGAAAACACTTTAAGACATTTTGCCTCTCATCTAGAAATGAACTGGCAGGGACTCCCCAGCTATTTAACTTTTGTAGGGTTATTGATTGGTATACTGATGCCATAAATAAGCTATTCAAATATAAAATTTTAGTATGGTCTTTATAAGGGTATTGACTGATATCATGTGATACAAAAAAATTACATTTTGGTAACATTTACACATATAAAGCTTCCACATGATTTGTAGACAAAAGAACATTTTTTATGAAAACTATTTTCATGCAAAATTGTTCTTTGTCACGTCGCCCATTTACGCGACTAACTGTGAGCACCTTAATAGCTGCCAGAAGTTACAGAAGTCTAATTACAAATTCTAGTTATTGAGACATCTTGAGTCCACTTATGTCCACTGTGACGAAGTGGCAATGACTTAAACAGTTTGATGCCCGCTAGCAGGAATGAGCTCCTCTGGTCTGATTTAGAAATAAATGGTCATGATACAAATCAGAGTCTTGCTTGACTACATGTTCTACAGCAGTTCATCCTTCTCTTATAGCATGTCAGTGTCCTTCTCTATGCAAAGTGAACTTCCTCACAGTCTGCTATAAAGACTTGATATCATGCTGTCAGTTGGTATTGAAGATCACCTTCAATACCAACCATGTTCTCTGTAGCTCTTCTGCTGTTGCTGGCTGCTGGATCCTGTGAGTCTCACTGAGGCAGAGACACGACAGTATGATTACAGCACACTGACTGTTCACTGTTATTACACTGATTCAACATGTTTTTCTCCACAGATGTAAAGTGTGAACAGTTGACACAGCCAGCCTCTGTGACTGTGCAGCCAGGTCAACGTCTGACCATCACCTGTCAGGTCTCTTATTCTGTTAACAGCTACTGGACAGCTTGAATCAGACAGCCTGCAGGGAAAGGACTGGAGTGGATTGGAATGAGAGTTGGCTCCAGCACACATTACAAAGATTCACTAAAGAACAAGTTCAGTATCGACTTAGACGCTTCCAGCAACACAGCAACTGTAAACGGACAGAATGTGCAGCCTGAAGACACTGCTGTGTATTACTGTGCACGAGAGTCACAATAACACAAACCATCAGCAGACCTGAACAAAAACCCCTCAGTGCCTGAACACTTGTAACATGAAGCCACCAGAGGAGGAGCCCTCAGACCACTAATGAGTTCAACACCAGCTCACTATTATAGAGACAAAAAGACTTCACATTTTATTAAATGTCAATTTGATTGTCATTGTTTAGGTCGAATAAAACTTTCTGTACATGAAACAACAAAAAAATCATACTAATATTGGGATGTTAGTATTTATTACAGTATTAATATGATTTACTTTATTTTATTCTATATTATATATATCTTGCTTTAAAAAAATGTTTTGAATGTTTCTGTGAAACATAAAAACACAATAAAGATCACTTGTTGATAAAATAGTCAAAGACAGGACAACAGACCGGTTGGTTAAATTAAACTATTAAAAACACTGAAGATTTCTACAAATAATTACACAATTATGTCTGTAGATGATGTGGAATCTAGAATGAATTATAATATACTGTTAAAACACATAAAATCCAGTTAGACTTTCAATTTAAAACACGTGGTTAATGTTGTGAAATGTTTTTGCTGTGTGGTCAGGTTTAGGCAACAAAACTACTCGGTTGGGTTCAGGAGAAGATCACGGTTCGGGTTAGATATTTGATATCCACCACTGTTATATCCTGCTTTTTCCAGTTGAGAACTATAGCCCAGGTAAAGGCCTATCTCCCTCCTAAAGATTTGGAGAGGGTGATTAATGCCTTTATAACTTCTCACCTTGATTCACCTTGACTATTGCAACTCCTTATATGTGGGCTTAGGCAAGTTATCTGTTCAGGGCCTGCAGTAAGTTACTTACATAATACGTAAGTTACAAAGTTAAAAAAAGTAATAATAAAAATAAAACAAACAACAATATATTTGCTAAATGTGCCAAACTAACCAATACATTTGCTACTGGGGCTACAGTAGCTTCAGATTCAGCAGCAGTACCTGACATTGTGCTGCCAAAGACCCTTGAAGTAAAGGATAGCTGTGGCCACTGCCAAGCAGGGAGGAGGTGTGTGACAGCAGAGTGACAGTCACAGTGACAGTGCAGAGTGACAGAATGAGCAGGGTGTCTATGTAGGTGAAGCAGAAAGGTAGGGGTTAACAGGGACAGTCATGGACCAAGCAGTAAAGGCAAGGGACACAAGGATTTGTAAAATTAAGGTTTTATTTTGCCTACAAATCAAACAAAGTTTCAAATCATATTACACAAAAAAAGTAACAACAGAATTAATCAAACTGGGTCTTAACATAACAAAACCACAACATACACTCACCTAAGGATTATTAGGAACAATTTCGTTCAATTTCTCATTAATGCAATTATCTAATCAACCAATCACATGGCAGCTGCTTCAATGCATTTAGGGGTGTGGTCCTGGTCAAGACAATCTCCTGAACTCCAAACTGAATGTCAGAATGGGAAAGAAAGGTAATTTAAGCAATTTTGAGCATGGCATGGTTGTTGGTGAGTATTTCACAATCTGCTCAGTTACTGGGATTTTCACGCACAACCATTTCTAGGGTTTACAAAGAATGGTGTGAAATGGGAAAAACATCCAGTATGCGGCTGTCCTGTGGGCGAAAATGCCTTGTTGATGCTAGAGGTCAGAGTAGAATGGGCAGACTGATTCAAGCTGATAGAAGAGCAACTTTGACTGAAATAACCACTCGTTACAACCGAGGTATGCAGCAAACCATTTGTGAAGCCACAACACGCACAACCTCGAGGCGGATGAGCTGCAGAAGACCCCACCGGGTACCACTCATCTCCACTACAAATAGGAAAAAGAGGCTACAATTAGCAAGAGCTCAACCAAAATTGGACAGTTGAAGACTGGAAAAATGTTGCCTGGTCTGATGAGTCTCGATTTCTGTTGAGACATTCAGATGGTAAACAGAATGAGAACATGGATCCATCATGCCTTGTTACCACTGTGCAGGCTGGCGGTGGTGTAATGGTGTGGGGGATGTTGGCACACTTTAGGCCCCTTAGTGCCAAGTGGGCATTGTTTAAATGCCACAGCCTACCTGAGCATTGTTTCTGACCATGTCCATCCCTTTATGGCCACCATGTACCCATCCTCTGATGGCTACTTCCAGCAGGATAATGCACCATGTCACAAAGCTTGAATCATTTCAAATTGGTCTCTTGCACATGACAATGAGTTCACTGTACTAAAATGGGCCCCACAGTCACCAGATCTCAATAGAGCATCTTTGGGATGTGGTGGAACGGGAGCTTCGTGCCCTGGATGTGCATCCCACAAATCTCCATCAACTGCAAGATGCTATCCTATCAATATGGGCCAACATTTCTAAAGAATGCTTTCAGCACGTTGTTGAATCAATGCCACGACGAATTAAGGCAGTTCTGGAGGCGAAAGGGGGTCAAACATAGTATTAGTATGGTGTTCCTAATAATCCTTTAGGTGAGTGTAAGTCTGAAACAAACCTGACCTCCTGAATGACACAAAATGTATGTGTATATATACACACAGGCTAGCCTACACCAAACACAAAGGGGGGAAAACTTAATTGACTACAATTACAAAGACCCAAAATAAACCCAACAACTAACCATAAGAATATAACAAACACTACTGAAAACCAATATTAACCTAACAAACAAAATATCCACATGCTGCTGTGTTATTAAGAATTTTGTAGTTCAGAGTCCCTCTGCCCACTGCCAGGAGTTGATCCTTCCACTTCCTGTGGTGGAGTATAAAAGGCAGTCTCAAACTCCAGCACCTCCTTTAGCAGATAACTCAGCAGCAGCAGCATGTGGAGAAACAAAAGACAGGTATAAGTCACTAAACAATTCTTCTCAAATGAATACTATTAACCAAAATGAGTGCTCAGATTGGAAATTAGCATCATAAAAAATGTGTTTGTGGTTTACTTGTAAAGAAAAATAAAGCCATTACCGCCACGTTAGGTGTTGGCGGTTGGTAGAACCGCCACAGGGACCAATGGTACAGGGTCAATATAAATATAAAATTATCATAACACTATCATAAAGTGAGACTGTCACCTACTGCTGGTGATCACTCAGTCAGTCTCAAAAAGCTTCGTGGATAAGTTTACCAGTGCAAGTGGATCAATGTACTCATTACCACTCATTTTTTTAACTCCCTGGTGATCAGAGGTGGCCATGTAGAACACAACTCAGTTCACACAACTCAAGTTCAGGTAATTGTCAAAGATACAAAAAACTCTGCTAGATGTCACAGCATCATTTCAAATTATTGTTTGGTCCAGAATTGTTGGAATTCCCTGACAAAGCTGTTCAGTTTCAATAAGAACATACTGGGAATGAGCCAATAGCTGTTTATTTAACGAATGCATGACATGAATTTTCTTAATACATAAGCATTCATGCATTTACTGACATGCTACAGGTGTTGCGTAATAGGCCATATTATACAGTCACATCTTTATCAAGGTATTCCTTAGCCTAATAATCATAATAATGTTATCGTGATAAATATGGGCCTAGGTCACTCACAGCATTGTGGGCTGAGGCAAGGCAATGACAACAAAATAACCTCACCTTGTCAGCCATTAGGACGGTTGGTCAAAGTTGTGACTGCATGAGTGAACTATGCTAGCTACAAAAACAACTTATAAACTATTGTGAAAGTCTTTACATGATGTAGACTGTACTTAATTAAATTATGTGTTTATTAGCCTGTTGCACACATTATACTGAAACATCCAAATCAAATCCAGTTCCTCTCTATGAGGAGGAGTCAATGCAAAACTCAGATGTCTACCACCTCTACTTATCTGACTGCAGAGAGGATGACAGAGAACAGTGGACATACGGTTTAACATGATGGACTATAGGACAGGACTGCTGCTTTTAACTGTCTGCTGGGCAGGTGAAGATCTTCACGGCTCTTAAGTTTACAGAGCTTTTATTTGTATCAGCAGCTTCTTTCACTTGATTTGTTATTCTCCTCTTCACAGGTGTTGATGGTCAGACTCTGACAGAATCTGAACCAGCAGTTAAAAGGCCTGGAGAATCCCACAGATAGACCTGTACAACCTCTGGATTCACATTCAGCAGCCACTGGATGGCCTGGGTCAGACAGGCTCCTGGAAAAGGACTGGAGTGGATTGCTTTTATCAGTAGTGGTGATGGCAGCAGCAAATACTACTCTCAGTCAGTTCAAGGCCGGTTTACCATCTCCAGAGACAACAGCAGACAGCAGCTGTATCTGCAGATGAACAGTCTGAAGACTGAAGATTCTGCTGTTTATTATTGTGCTCGAGACTCACAGTGACTGGAGTTGGTTGAGCAGCTGTACAAAAACATAGTCATCTTTACTGTGCGGAGAAATACTTCTTTTTCAGTTTTAAACTTTGTTGTTGTTGTTTTTAATAAAAAAGAGAAAGATCATTGTCAACCGACAACAATAAACACCTACTAAATAAAAATGTCTTACTTTGAAGACCACTTCCTCATAAAACAACCAATGACAGCAAAACAATCTGCTGATCACTGAGCTTAACTTAACTAGATTTTTAAACTCTCACCCTTTGTGAGTTTGCTTCATCACAATACTAATAGAACATTTTTAGGGTTGAATCAGCAGTGACTGCAGCTTCATGTGTTCATTTAGTTGGAGTTCACCATAATCAACTGATTTCAAGATAAACAGCCGGAAGACTGAAGGAGTTGCTGTTTCTTCTTGTGATTTGAGACATTGTGATGAAAACTGAATGAACAGTGTTAATACGTATGACACTGCATTAAGAAATCTGTCTTCTTCTCTCATATTTGCCCTTTCTTAGCACCTCACTGATGTGAGTGATCAGTTTTTTAAATGAAAGTAAATGAGACAGGTTTTAAGCAGAGTAAAGAGTAAATTAAGAGTAAATGAGATAGGTTTTCTACATTAGCCCATACTAACATAACTAACACCTGACATACTTTTCAAATCCGTCCAGCGCCATTTGCTAAATTAACAATCTAGATGGTAACATTTGAATCCATATGAGCATTTAAATTGAAATTTAAATTAACATTTAAATCTCAAACTAGTTTGGCCAATCGAGAAGACACACTGTTTACACATTCAACTGATATCAATAAATTGTAAAACTTTATTCAACAGTATGCAAATACATGTCACTCTTAAGGAAGTGAAGTGTGTGTGTGTCAGTGAGAGGACAGAAGAGCTCACATCAGTTCAGCTTCAACATCAACATGTTCTCTGCAGCTCTGATACTGCTGCTGGCAGCTGGATCCTGTGAGGAGCTTTCAGTGGATTCACACTAATAAACACATTAGAAACACTGAATAGTCAGATGAATGATGGAGGTAATGTTGATTTCTGTTTCCACAGGTGTGAACAGTGATCTCATCCAGCCAGACACAATGGTTGTGCAGCCTGGACAGTCTTTGACCATCACCTGTCGGGTCTCTGGTTATTCTTTGACTGATAACAGCTATGCAACAGGTTGGATCAGACAGTGTGAAGGAAAACCAATGGACTGGATTTTTCATCAGTGGGGAGGAGGCAGCTTTTACCAAAATAATGCTCTGAAGAACAAGTTCAGCTACAGCAGAGACACTTCTGCTGGAACAGTGACTATAAAAGGAAATAATCTGCAGCCTGAGGACACAGCTGTGTATTACTGTGTACGTTGCCCCACAGTGATACAAACCACCAACAAACCTGCACAAATACTCAGAAACCTACAAGAGACAACGTCCTACACATGCCAACAAGACATGGGCCATACTTCGATCTACTATGAAGTTAAAATATGTTTAACACTATTTTTAGTTGTTGTGTTCTGTTTCTTCTATGCTGATGCTTAGAGAAGGTTAAAAAAGACATTTGTTATTTTGCGCAAAAAGGACTATTTTTTACTTTATCCATGATCTATTTTAATAGACTTACTGTACTTACTTTAAGAATAGTAATAATAGTAATTGTTGAAATTATACAAGAATTTACATAATGTTTTAATATTGAATTGTTGTTAGTACAATATATTTAGGTGTTAATAGCTCACAGTAAAAGCAAAGTTAACAGTTCTTTCATTTCTGTAAATGCAGAGACATTTTCAAAATGTTGTAAATGAGTGTTTAATAATAATGATGATTAAAACATCAAATATAAAGCAGAGGTCACTTTCAACATAAACCCTGTTTTTGTGTTGCTTAGCTTAGGATTCTTGTGGTGAAACTGTATCCATGTGCCTTCATAAGGATGTTAAATGATATCATGCATGCGTAACTAAAATGTACGTTTTGTTAACATGTTAACCTAAAAATCTTTCACGTGATTTGTAGATTGAACACCAACATTTTTTATGAAAACTATTTTAATACAAAGTTGTTCTTACCAAGTTGCTCATTCACATAAATAACTGAAAGCATCTTAAAAGCATGTATTGTATGTTGCATTGCATGAAGTCCAGTTATTGAGACATCTTGAGTCCAGTCATGTCCATACTGCGATAAAGTGGCGATCACTTAAACAGTCAGATGGCCACCAGCTCCTCTGCCGCTCACTGGTACATGTTGGGGTATGAATCTTTGTCTGAAGACACTTTTTAAACATCTACCTGTTTGGTGGTTTTGTTTAGAAGAAAATGGTCTTGAAATAAATCAGAGTCTTGTTTGACTAAATGTGCTACAGCAGTTAATCCTTCCTTTATAGCCTGTCAGTGTCCTTCTCTATGTAAAGTGAACTTCCTCACAGTCTGCTAAAAAGACTTGATATCATGCTGTCAGTTGCAGCAGGAGAAGAGAAGCTCCCATCAGTTCACCTTCAATATCAATTTTGGTTTAGGTTGGAGGGAAGTTTGACAACTAGC
Source organism: Lepomis macrochirus (assembly GCA_024633595.2). Lineage (NCBI taxonomy): Eukaryota > Metazoa > Chordata > Actinopteri > Centrarchiformes > Centrarchidae > Lepomis > Lepomis macrochirus. Next base: position 31,708,582 of record JALXJV020000007.1, on the reverse strand, counting down.
TGACTGGAATCTGCTGCTTTTGTCCAGTGTTAAATGCAGACGTGGCTTAAATGTTGTGTTTGTGTTTTTAATACAAAAATGTCAAACATCAAAAATGTTTGATGTCAAAAATCAAACATGTATAATATTGATCATGTATTTGAGTGACTGGACAATGGACAATGACAGATATTGGTCATCAGGACTGGAAGAAAATATTGGTCCTGACACTTTTGGCCCAGGCAGCCCTGCACAATGTGTACTTAATGTAACATTCCCCCAAACCACTACAAAGCTGACTAGTAAGTGCCGTAGATAAGTTTACCAGTGCAAGTGGATCAGTGTACTCATTATCACTCATTTACTGTCTCCATGGTGATCGAGGGAGGCCATGGAGTACGCAACTTATACTCAAGTACAAGTTCAAGTAATTGTCACAGAAACAAAAAACTCTGCTACAAGTCACAACATTTTTTTCAAATTATTGTTTGGTCCAGAATTGTTGGAATTCCCTGACAAAGCTGTACAGCTTCAATAAGAACATACAGGGAATGAGCCAATAGCTGTTTTCTAAATTAATGCATGACATGAATTTTCTTAATACATAAACATTCATTCATTTTATTGACATGCTACAGGTGTTGTATAATAGGCAATATTATACAGTCACATCTTTATCAAGGGATTCCTTAGCCTAATACTCTTTGTTATCTTGGTAGTTAGGGACCTAGGTCACTCACAGCAGTGTGGGTTGAGGCAAGGGAATGATGGTAAAATTACCTCACCTTGTCAGCCATTAGAACGGTTAATCAAACTTGCAACTGCATGAGTGAACTATGCGATCTACAAAAACAATGCCTAATAACTTGTAATCATAATAACTTATGATGTAGACTGTACTTAATTAAATTATGTGTTTATCAGCCTGTTGCGCACATTACACTGAAACATCCAAATCAAATCCAGTTCCTCCCTATGAGGAGGAGTCAATGCAAAACTCAGATGTCTTCCACCTCTACTTATCTGACTGCAGAGAGGATGACAGAGAACAGTGGACACACAGTTTAACATGATGGACTATAGGACAGGACTGCTGCTTTTAACTGTCTGCTGGGCAGGTGAAGATTTTTACTGATCTCGATGTAGTTTTATTTGTGTCAGCCGCTTACCTGATCTTACCTGATGTTTTTTTACCCTTTTGACAGGTGTTGATGGTCAGACTCTGACAGAATCTGAACCAGCAGTTAAAAGGCCTGGAGAATCCCACAGATTGACCTGTACAACCTCTGGAATTTCATTCAGTAGCTACTGGATGGCCTGGATAAGACAGGCTCCTGGAAAAGGACTGGAGTGGGTTTCTGCTGTTGATACTGGTGGTAGCAGCAAATACTACTCTCAGTCAGTTCAAGGCCGGTTTACCATCTCCAGAGACAACAGCAGAGAGCAGCTGTTTCTGCAGATGAACAGTCTGAAGACTGAAGATTCTGCTGTTTATTATTGTGCTCGAGAGCCACAGTGACTGGAGTTGGTTGAGCAGTTGTACAAAAACCTACAGGACTCATCTTTACTCAGATAGATGCTGAGAAAGACATCTGATTTATTTAAACTTTTATTGTTGTAAAAATTGGCACTGAGAAAGATCATCATTAATCAACAACAATAAACACATCCTTAAAAATGTCTTACTGTAAAGGCCACTTCCAATGACAACAAAACAATCTGGTGAAATCATTGATGAATCAATCATCAGGTATAAATAAAAGACAAACTACATGTTCACATTTCAGCCATGTTCATGTTTAAATGATTCGACATCTATTCTCTCTCTATCACCATAAAGAAAATCTCATATCTGCAGATCTGCTGAAAAAGCTCTCTAGCATACGGTATTCCACTTTTCTAAATAAACTTACTCTGAGCAGAATCTTCAGTCTTCAGACTGTTCATCTGCAGATACAGCTGCTGTCTGCTATTGTCTCTGGAGATGGAGTCTGACCATTAACAGCTGTCAAGAGGGAAAAATATACTGTACAGAGCTTTTTGCTAGTTGCTTTTTAATTTCTGAATGTAGTGTAAACTTTTATTTTATTTTGCAGTTGATTTCCAGAAGAAAGCTTTAAAATTAAAACTTGTTTCTGACTGACAACTTACAACATACTGAAATTCACCAAAGTAGTTGTATTACTTCCTGAAATACTGATCATGTATATAAGTTAAGTGTAATTTACATGCCGTCGCCTGATGTACACCTCCTCAAAAATGTAACTACAAGTTGAGTCGACGCGACCATAAGCACGTCTTTATTTTCTGTAGCCTTGTTGGCTGTAACTTACAGTTATATAGTTATTCAGCCATTTTTCATTGTCTTCATGTTGTTAGTCAGCTCAATAGAACATAGGCAAAAGTTATCTATGACAAACTGGCTTTAAATATTTACAAGTAGATCAACAGGATCAACAAGAAAATGGTTTGAATATGTATTAAAAATGAAGAAGGAAGTCTGGACGAAGACTCAGTCATTGTTTTGGTTCTGACTTTCAAAAAGACGTCTTGCTGTTGCATCTGCAGTCATTTACTTTATTGGTTACCAAACTAGCCTAAACACTGGTGCAGCTGATCAGTCAGTGGGACAGTCAGTATTAACCAACTGTAGATGGGCCTTTGTTTGTTGCAGTGCAGGTACAATGGTGTACTTGTAAGACTAGGCTGTCTACCTTGATCTCTACCAGTCATTAACACTGTTACATAAATAGAATTCAATAGAGGGATATTATCTCATATTGCATTATATTGTTTTTGTTATTATTTGTGGTTGTTGCCCTTTCACAGTGACACAGCTAAAATCTGTCCAAATATAATACAACTACATCCTTTTTTCTGTCTCTTTTCTCCTCCAGGAGACCACACTGCTAAAACTACAGTAGACTCAATAGTTAATTTTTCGACTCAGTCTATTGACCAGCTGGCTACAGAGTGGTGATGACCTAAAGACAGAGAGGCGGCTACAGTATCACATTTTAAAATAAATTTAACTCTAACAAAACCACGGATCAATCCGAACCATGAGTTTTGTGATCCGCTGCACCACAAGTGAAGTAGCATCGATCACTCAATGGGGGGTATAAATTTTGTCCCCACCGGGTAAAAAAATAATTCAGCAGAGGCAGAGATATATAAACCAGAAAGGGGGAAATCCCCACCACATTTGAAATTGCTGATTTTGTCCCCATAACTTTTTTATATTTTTATACTTTTTTAGTATTTTTTAAAAATGTATTGATAAATAGCTTGCACCTAGATATGTCAAATAATAAATTAAAATGATCTGAGAAAGGTTTATTTGTACAATAAGACAACATGCAAAGCAATAATAGAAAAAATGTACAACAAGCTGCTACTTACTGCGTTATACCCTGTGATATTTTTCTATTAATGTGACATGAGTGACGCCCTTGGTTTGAATGAGTCAAACACAGCTTGGGTAGGCCGTATATTTGATATAACCATTTTTATTATATTCGTTGATCTTCTCTTTAAAACTAATGACTTGACACAAAAATGATGAACAAAATCTGTATCTGTGGCTGTTGCAGGACTGTGATGAACCATTCATTTCTGATTCAGCATGAATGAAATGACTAGCTGATAAAGTTGCCTGTGTCTGCCTACCTGCACCAACTCTGCCTGTGCACTCATTGCACACCAATCTGTTTGTGTCTTTGGAGCAAGGCCTGAAGGGTGCTGGTGGGATCATTTTGGTTGGATACTTTAAAAACTTAGCGGTCTCTTGCTGATTTCTCCAATTTTGACTTTCCCAGCTTTAACAAAACCATAACTGAGAATAAAGCCAATCCAGTTCTCACCTCCCTGTGAGGAGGAGTCAATGCAAAACTCAGCTGTCTTCCACCTCTACTTATCTGACTGCAGAGAGGATGACAGAGAACAGTGGACACACAGTCTAACATAATGGACTATAGGACAGGACTGCTGCTTTTAACTGTCTGCTGGGCAGGTGAAGATCTTCACTGATCTTTATTTTATGTTTTGTTTTAATGTGTCAGTTTGTTGCATGTGATGGTTTTCTTTGCTGTCTTCACAGGTGTTGAATGTCAGACTCTGACAGAATCTGAACCAGCGGTTAAAAGGCCTGGAGAATCCCACAGATTGACCTGTACAGCCTCTGGATTCACATTCAGCAGCTACTATATGGCCTGGGTCAGACAGGCTCCTGGAAAAGGACTGGAGTGGGTTGCTTATATAGGCACAGTTAGTTCTCCTATCTATTACTCCCAGTCAGTCCAGGGTAGATTCACCATCTCCAGAGAAGACTCCAGCAGTAAACTCTATCTACAGATGAACAGTCTGAAGACAGAGGATACAGCAGTGTATTACTGTGCCAGAGAGACACAGTGAGAGACAATAACAGGAGAGTCATACAAAAACTACTTCCTCTATTTACCACCACCACTGGTAACGTTTAGTTCTACTACCACGGTGTTTGCAAGTAAAGTTAAAGGTTCACACTACTGGAAAGCGTCAACGCTTTCTTTAAGATCCTAAATAAAATTAAATAAATTCTGGTAATTCTAATTCAAGATGTAAGATAAAATATTTAAAATTGTTTTAAAGGGTGAATTTTAAGTAATTTCTTGAACATACAACTTGATCAGCTTGTTTCAGATCATAAGCTGAGATATCATGCCACTCAAGGGGCCAGACTGGTAGTGGGCTCTGCACATGGGCCATACATTTTAGATCCTTTGATGTGGACACAAATATACAATAGCTCTGTATACCTGTGTTCCTGTAACATTCAGCTACTCTTGTCAAATGAAACAGTCTCTTCACTCATGGTTTCAATGATAAACCACCACAAGAATGACAATAACCACCAAAACACTATATTCTAAGTAGGATCGTTTTATTAAACATAAATCATACAGTAACATTTGTCTTTCAAACAAATGGCAAACTCATTAGCATACTTTAACAAAACTCCCTTCCCCCTCATGCATCATGGGAATTCTGAGGGACGGATGTAGGCTGCGCCAGGGTTTATTTATGGCGTCAAAGTCCACTGGAAGCCTCTCAGAAGTGTTTCAGCAGCGGAGCGTGTAGCCTCCCCACTTTAACGACTTGTTTTTAATACGGTTCGTCCTTTTTGTGCTTCTACTACATTCTTCAAAGCTCTCTGTGGCCTGCTTTCAGACATCATCTTGACGGGTACATCAAGCAATTAACACAGGGAGCATTTCAGAATAAGAGTTTTTTTGCCTGCCGGATTTTGCCGACACGTTTAGATTTTGTTGATTTAGTGATTAGTGCTTGCTTTTTGTGCTTCTAGTATGATTAATTAGGCTATGAAGGTAAATTGCTTTTTTTGTCTGTTTTTAACTGTGTTCATTGTTGATAAACGATAGGGAAGTCTGTACCGGGTATTTTGTTCTGAAAATTTAACAGGTTCTATGCTGTCTCTGTGTCTGACTTCCTGGCCAGTTCATCTGCTCTGTGCTGCTTGACCCTAATTCCAGATTTACAGCTAAGTACAAGTGAAAAAAAGGAATATGCCCAAAACTATATGCTATCTAGCTGTTGACATTTTTTATTCTAGCTAGCTTACATTAGCCACAACATCTTGAGGAGCTGCCCAGGACCTGCACCTGCTTCAATAGCTGTACCAAAAGGTTTCAGACTCAGAATCAGGAACAAGAAATGCCTCCTCATCTTCCTCATCCTGTTCTTCATGCAGCATCTCAATGACCATTTTACTATGAATCTGAATTAATGGGACCAGCCATATTAACACTGGATAACGATCAAACATAAAAATCAAAAGAACAAGAATATTTTCAAATGCACATCAGTCAGTTAATCCAGCATAAAGGCTACTGTTCTATTTTGAGTTTTATTTAGTTTTATTTCTGTTAGGTAGACCATATAATTTAATTTTTATGATTCAATTATTTTGTCAAATCATATAACATAAAAGTTAATGTTTTCTGATGTGATACTTTGTCCAACATGAATCAGCTCCAACTACGTTAAATATATGATTATAAATCAATGAGTCAATAAATCTGAACTTAGAATGCCTGTACGTGATATCCTGATGCAAAACTTCAGTCTGTGCAGTGTACTTCTGTCCTGCTGACTGCTCTTGTACTTTGTGTGGAGCATCAGAGGTCACATCAACACACTCACTCTTCTGCTGGTTGTTCTCTCTCTGCCCTGTGAGTTCTCCTGCTTCCTGCTGTTTTATCTTTTATCAGACAACATCGACTGATGCTCAGTCAGTGATTCCAGAAAACTTCCCCGATGACTTTCTCACTTTCTTCTGTGGTTCCTCTCTCCTTTCATCTCATCAGGTTGTACAGGCCAGAGTTTCCATTCCTTCCAGGTCAGTAGTGAAAAAGCCAGGGGAGACTCTCAGTCTCTCGCAGTGTGCAAGGACGGATTGAATTCACCAGAGATGATAGCAACAGCATGGTGTATCTGCTGTCCAACTTAAAGCCAGATGACTCTGCTGTGTATTACTGCGCCTGAGACACACACTGGTTAAAGGAAGCAGAGAGATTTTACAAGAACTTCTCAGAACATTTTTTTTACAAAGACCTACAGGTGGCAGCAGAAGGTATGGAGTCAGATGAAGGAGAGTATGACAGTGACTCAAAAAACACACAGTTGCACAATATGAAAGCAACAGCTGCTGTTGTGGTTTCTGTTTTGTTTCTGATTAGCATTTCTGCATGATGTATCCAGTATATGGATAGTCCACTGAATTTTGCAGAGCAACATAATTAAAACCATCAAATTTGTGTATGAATAAAGTTACTATTGAATAACTTGAAAAGCATCTTCATAATTAAAAAGATCATAATTATAATCAGAATATTAAACAATGATGTAAAACATTGTTTTCCAGAGGTTTGTGAGATGTGTTGTGTTTCTCTGTGAGGCGGAGTTAATGCAAAACTCTGATCTCTTCTATCTCTACATATGTGCTGCAGAGTGAAGGACAGAGACTGAATAACTGACATTTACACTGTAGACTGGACAAAGACAACGAGATTTTAAAATGGTCAGACCTGATTATTTGGTGGTTTTTCTCATTCTGTCTATTAACTGGGCAGGTAAGAACAATGAAACTCTTTATTGGAAAGATGCTGATATTATTATAAGTAAGTATAATAAGGTGTTTAAATGTCCGCAGGTACTGAGACTCAAACACTGACAGAATCTGAACCAGTGGTTAAAAGGCCTGGAGAATCCCACAGACTGACCTGTACATATTCAGGGTTTAGTAGCCATACTGACAACGCTTGGATCAGACAGGCTGCTGGAAAGGGACTCGAATGGATTGCTTATATCAGCAGTGGCAGTAGCTACATCCACTACTCTCAGTCAGTCCAAGGCCGGTTTACCATCTCCAGAGACAACAGCAGACAGCAGGTGTATCTGCAGATGAACAGTCTGAAGACTGAAGATTCTGCTGTTTATTATTGTGCTCGAGACTCACAGTGACTGGAGTTGGTTGAGCAGCTGTACAAAAACATACAGTACTCATCTTTACTGTGCGGAGTTTTAACCTTTGTTGTTGTTTTTAATAAAAAAAAGAGAAAGATCATTGTTAACTAACAACAATAAACACCTAATAAATAAAAATGGCTTACTTTGAAGACCACTTCCTCATAAAACAACAAATGACAGAAAAACAATCTGCTGAAATAATATTTATGATAGGGATAAAACAGACACTACATGTTCACATTTCAGCCACATTTATATTTGACACTAAAACTGGTCACATTATGGGAGTGAAATGTTGCAGTTCCCCATAAAACAACACCAGAGGGTAGTCAATGTCAAGTTTCTCTCTGTCACTTCAAGGAGAATGTTCAGTCTGCTGATAACACTGAGCTTAACTTAACTAGATTTTTAAATTCTCACCCTTTGTGATCTTTCTTCATCACAATATTAATAGAACATGTTAAATGTTGGATCAGCAGCGACTGCAGCTTCATGTGTTCATTTAGTTGGAGTTCAGCATAATCAACTGATTTCAAGATACACAGCTGGAAGACTGTAGGAGCTGTTTCTTCTTGTGGTTTGAGACATTGTGATGAAAACTGAATGAACAGTGTTAATATGTATGACAATGCATTAAGAAATCTGTCTTCTTCTCTCATATTTCCCCTTTCTTAGCACCTCACTGATGTGAGTGATCAGTTTTGAAATGAAAGTAAATGAGACTGACAGAGCAGCGTAATAAATATTCATTTTAACTACACACCACACATTTTTCATCTCTGTCACAAATGCATATGAGTGAAAAACTCACCCAGAAAATAACACACATCTCTCTCTTATTTTGACAGAGATAGTGTTTATGTATCAAGACTGTATCTCCAAAATTTCTGACTGATAAAATGTAAATTCACACTTGGATGCACAGTCCCCACCTATTCTGCCTGCACAATATATATCCTTCATAACAGCTTTTGCAGTTGCAGACTCAGTTTCCACCATGACAGCAGTACAAAGTATCCTCCTCTTGGCTCTCATTTTAGGTGAGTGAAGTCGGTGTCCAGCAGAGGAGAAAAGGAGCTTTGGATGTCTGCTGGCTCTGAGTCATCTAAACTCTGTGTCTCTTTCAGCTGCTCAGGGCCAGTCCCTCACCTCCTCAGAGCCAGTGGTCAGCAGAGCTGGAGAACAAGTCACTCTGTCCTGTAAAGTGGAAGGTCTTCCTCTGGCTTGGCTGCACTGGATTCGTCAAAAACCAGGCAAAGGACTGGAATGGATCGCACGCATTGATGATGGAACTGGCACAGTATTTGCCCAAAGTCTCCAAGGCCAGTTTTCCATCACTAAGGACACATCTAAAAAACTTGTGTACTTAGAGGTGAAGAGTCTGAAACAAGAAGACTCTGCTGTTTATTATTGTGCACAAAAGCCAGAGTGACACAGCAGAGTACAAAGCTGCACATAAACTGAACAACACGCATCTCTATATGAGAAGCACTGAAGCATGTCAGAGCTTTGAAAACATATTTCCCTTTGAATGATGGCCAAATAACCATGAAACACACTTCATTAATACAAATGTATTAGTCAGTGTTGTAGGAAAGTTTTTAATGACTCACAGCAACACCTGCACTTAAAAGAAGACAACCTTACTGTAATTACATCATAATTCACATAGAGTGAAAATATCTGTATCATACAATATTCAGTTTTTCCACATTAGCCTACAGTAACATAACTAACACCTGACATACTTTTCAAATCCGTCCAGCGCCATTTGCTAAATTAACAATCTAGATGGTAACATTTGAATCCATATGAGCATTTAAATTGAAATTTAAATTAACATTTAAATCTCAAACTAGTTTGGCCAATCGAGAAGACACACTGTTTACACATTCAACTGATATCAATAAATTGTAAAACTTTATTCAACAGTATGCAAATACATGTCACTCTTAAGGAAGTGAAGTGTGTGTGTGTCAGTGAGAGGACAGAAGAGCTCACATCAGTTCAGCTTCAACATCAACATGTTCTCTGCAGCTCTGATACTGCTGCTGGCAGCTGGATCCTGTGAGGAGCTTTCAGTGGATTCACACTAATAAACACATTAGAAACACTGAATAGTCAGATGAATGATGGAGATAATGTTGATTTCTGTTTCCACAGGTGTGAACAGTATTGATCTCATCCAGCCAGACACAATGGTTGTGCAGCCTGGACAGTCTTTGTCCATCACCTGTCGGGTCTCTGGTTATTCTGTGACTGATAACAGCTATGCAACAGGTTGGATCAGACAGTGTGAAGGAAAACCAATGGACTGGATTTTTCACATGTGGGGAGGAGGTAGCCTAACTCAAAATAATGCTCTGAAGAACAAGTTCAGCTACAGCAGAGACACTTCTGCTGGAACAGTGACTATAAAAGGAAATAATCTGCAGCCTGAGGACACAGCTGTGTATTACTGTGTGCGTTACCCCACAGTGACAAAAACGACCAACAGACCTGCACAAATACTCAGCAACCTACAAAAGACGACGTCCCACACATGACAGCAAGACATGGGACGTTACTTCTGTCTACTATGAAGTTAAAATATGTTTAACACTATTTTTGTTATTTATACTTCACTATTTTTGTTGTGTTCTGTTTCTTATATGCTGATGCTTAGAGAAGGTGAAAAAGGACATTTGTTATTTTGCGCAAAAAGGAATATTTTTTACTTTATCCATGATCTACTTTAATTCTTACTTTAAGAATAGCAATAACAGTCATTGTTGAAATTATACATACATATGTTCTCTGTAGCTCTGCTGCTGCTGCTGGCTGCTGGATCCTGTGAGTCTCACTGAGGCAGAGAAACGACAGTATGATTACAGCACACTGACTTATGACTTATTCTGTTAGCAGCTACTGGACAGCTTGGATCAGACAGTCTGCAGGGAAAGGATGGAGTGGATTGGAATGAGAGTTGGCTCCAGCACATACTACAAAGATTCACTAAAGAACAAGTTCAGTATCGACTTAGACTCTTCCAGCAACAGAGTGACTCTAAACGGACAGAATGTGCAGCCTGATGACACTGCTGTGTATTACTCTGCACGAGATCCACAATAACACAAACCATCAGCAGACCTGAACAAAAACCCCTCAGTGCCTGAACACTTGAAACGTGAAGCCACCAGAGGAGGAGCCCTCAGACCACTAATGACTTCAACAGCAGCTCACTGTTACAGAGACAAAAAGAATTCAGATTTTATAAAATGTCAATTTAACTGCAAGTTTTTTCATTGTGTGTGTCGAAGAAAACTTTCTGTACATGAAACAACAACAACAAAATCATACTCATTATAGATCTGTCACTTTTGATCACAGCATTAATATCATTTACTTTATTATATTGTTTTATACATATAAATGTACTTTATAGACTTTATTTTATTCTATATTATATATCGTGCTTTAAAAAATGTTTTGAATGTTCCTGTGAAACACAAAAACACAATAAAGATCACTTGTTGATAAAATTGACAGAACAACAGTCTGGTTGCTTAAATTAAACTATTAAAAACACTGAAGATTTCTACAAATAATTACACAATTATATCCGTAAATGATGTGGACTCTAGAATGAATAATAATATACTGTTAAAACACATAAAATCCAGTTAGGCTTTCAAATTACGTGGTTAATGTTATGAAATGTTTTTGCTGTGTGGTCAGATTTAGGCAACAAAACTACTCGGTTGGGTTCAGGAGAAGATCATGGTTTGGGTTAGTTATGTGAGTTACATAAGTTAAGTTATTTACATAATACGTAAGTTACAAAGTTGAAGTTAAAAAAATAAATTAATAAAAATAAAACAAATAACAATATATTTGCCAAACGTGCCAAAATAACCAATATATTTGCTACTGGGGCTACAGTAGCTTCAGATTCAGCAGCAGTACCCGACATTGTGCTGCCAAAGACCCTTGAAGTAAAGGATAGCTGTGACCACTGCCAAGCAGGGAGGAGGTGTGTGACAGCAAAGTGACAGAGTCACAGAGACAGTACAGAGTGACAGAATGAGCAGGATGACTGTGTAGGTGAAGCAGAAAGGTAGGGGTTAACAGGGACCAATGCTCCAGGGTCAATGATAGCAATATAACATTATCATAACATTATCATAACACTATCATAAAGTGAGGCTGTCACCTACTGCTGGTGATCACTCAGTCAGTATCTGTCAAAAAGCTAAAGGTAAAGATGAGCACAATGACTTATAAGAAAGCTTGAAAAGTAAAACTTGTTTCTGTCTGAACACTAAAAATATATTGAAATTCATCAAGGCAGTTATTTTACTTCCTCTGGGTCTGCACCCATCTACCTAAACTCCATAATACAAACCTATGTTCCTTCTCGGCCGCTACGCTCCTCCAATGAGACACTATGCCATCCCTGCCATCCCTTCACACAAAGCAATCCCAGTCCCGGCTATTCTCATTTGTGACACCACGAAGGTGGAACGAGCTACCACACGCCATCAGAGCAGGGGCGTCCCTCTCTAACTTCAAGAAGCTCTTGAAAACTCATCTCTTCCAAGAACACTTCCTTTTATAACACCTCTAACTCCTAACCTCAAACATGCACTTCCTGTGCTCTTCTTCTTCTATCCCCTACAATTAACTTTTTTGTTTTGGTCACCCTTTGTTAACTCTTCCTTCCCTATTTACCCATTGATGTAATATGTACTATGAGCTCTTACTTATTTATTTATTGCTGCTCTTACTAGTATGTATTGTCAGATGTTGATCTGTATTTGATGCTCTTTTGATGTTTGTATGTTCCTCAAATGTAAGTTGCTTTGGATAACAGTGTCTGCAAAATGAGTAAATGTAAATGTAAGCAGCAGCAGGGAAAAAACGCCTAACAACTTGTGAACTATTGTAAAATTCTTCACATGATGCTGACTGTACTTAATATACAACTTAAATAATGTGTGTTTATCAGCCTAGAGCATATTGCACAAAGTATACTGAAACATCCAAATCAAATCCAGTTCCTCCCTGTGAGGAGGAGTCAATGCAAAACTCAGATGTCTTCCACCTCTACTTATCTGACTGCAGAGAGGATGAGAGAGAACAGTGGACACACAGTTTAACATGATGGACTATAGGACAGGACTGCTGCTTTTAACTGTCTGCTGGGCAGGTGAAGATATAATCTGATCTTTATTTAATGTTTTCTTGTAATGTGTCAGTTTGTTGCATATGCTGATTTTCTTTGCTGTCTTCACAGGTGTTGATGGTCAGACTCTGACAGAATCTGAACCAGTGGTTAAAAGGCCTAGAGAGTCCCACAGATTGACCTGTACAGGCTCTGGATTCACATTTAGCAGCTACCATATGAACTGGGTCAGACAGGCTCCTGGAAAAGGACTGGAGTGGATTGCTTTTATACACACAGGCAGTTCATCTATCTATTACTCCCAGTCGGTCCAGGGTAGATTCACCATCACCAGAGATGACTCCAGTAGTAAAATCTACCTACAGATGAACAGTCTGAAGACCGAGGACACAGCAGTGTATTACTGTGCCAGAGAGACACAGTGAGAGACAATGATAGGAGAGTCATGCAAAAACTACTTCCTCTATTTACCACCACCACTCGTGACGGCTCCTCTGCAGGGTTCATACTACTGTTGGTGTGCTTTCTGTCTCCAGAGGTGCAGACCTGTGGCCTGTACTATGAAGAGAGTTCAACCTACTCAGAGTTAACTTGAGGTTATCAGGCAAACTCAGGGTTGACAAACTGACTGCTTACTGGAGTTAAACGGTACTACAAAGATGTTGGTTAGTTGAGGCCGTGTTAACTCAGTGTTAACTTAATTGGAGTTGGTGTGCGTTTGGATAAAAAGGGGCGTGTTTGGCCGTGCAGGCAGAGTTGTTCAGCACCGGCGCATGCTCCATATTTCTCCAGAGAAATGCACGTTGATAGTGTCAGGAAATTATAAATGTAAAGACAAGTTAACGGCTAAATCTAATATTGTGGCGGGCAACAAGGCCAGGGAGGCTTGTTGGCATCGCATTGAGTAAATTTGCAGCCTAATTATCTTCAAAGTGTTCTTGTAGTTAAACTCTCTATGTATTTTATGGGCTCTTCTTTTATGTGTTATATGATTAAGATGTAAAGGTACAACTGCACATAAGATCCATTGTAATAGAAAAAAGGAGCCAGCAGAGAGGGGGAATAATCCAGCAGAAAATTTAATTTCCAAGATTAATCTACAACCTAAGTAAAAAACTTGAATATTCTCTGACATTATAGTCACACATTTATGAGAGAAACTTCACTTTGCAAGGCTGCATCATCACACACACACGTCTGCAGTATAGTATGCATGCACTGGAAAGAGGCTATTTCAATCAGATTTAGCAGTGAAAAAATACTACTGATTTTAGCTTACAATGACTATCATTCATCTTGGAGACTTTGCCTTGGATTAGCCATATTCAGATTCAGATGTCTAAATATGTGAAAACATTTTGAAGAAATCAATTATAGACTACAGATGGGCTACATCTAAGGACCTGTCCAGTTAATTGATTAAAGGTTCAGTGCAATATTTCTGAGGATCTATGAACAGAAATGCAATATAAGATCCATAACTATGTTTTCAGTGTTGTGTAAATACTTTATATAAAAAAAAACATTATGTTTTTATTACCTTAGAATCAGCCATTTATATCTCCATAACTGCGGGCACCCCCTTCCATGGAAGTCGCATGTTGCATCGTCATGTTTCTACAGTAGCTGAAAACAGACAAACAGCGCTACAGAGCGCATTTTGCATTTTTATATACAGTCTATGGTTTCGTCACTAAGTTCTTCTTGTTCTACTTCTGGTAGAATTCAGGCAGTGCATACACTCATCACTATGTTGAATACCTTAGAAGAAGAAGAAGTAGTAATAGGGGTCTGCAAATAGGTTTTTAATCGGAGCAATATCTTCAACCGTTAGATGGTGGATGAGAATATAAGAATTAATATTACCATGATAGAAAATTTAGTTCAGTAGGTAAGGAACAGGACTTACATCCCAAAGATGCAGGGTTTGATTCCACTCTGGGATATTGTTTTTTTCTCTCTTCAACAAATGAATTCTGCAGCGAATATTTCTCAGATCACGGCATGTGCTGTGCTGTTTTTGTTTCGGTGTTTAAGCTGCATCCATCAACCTACGGACACTTTTGCAATTCCCCAGTATCTCCAGGCAGAGGACATTTAGGGGAATCACGTTTTTGTGACGGCTCTTTCAGAGGTGTGTCAAGCTGGCTACAGACTCTTTAATGTCGTTCAGAGTTTTTCAAAGTAAAAGCTAAGCACAACTACAAATAGAAGATTGCATTAAACAAGCTTTTTCGCCTTATTTTGTAGGCAAAACCACTAAAGAGGAAGTGATTATGTGAGTAACTGTTGCTGACTGAGATCTAGTTTTAAGCAAAGCTATCAAGGTATTTATTTATTTATGTTTTTTGCACCATAATCTGGCAGTGGGCCAGATATTATTGCTGGCGAGCAGTTTTGGCGAGGGTCCATAATCACAGAGAGAATTACTTCCCTTAGAATTAGTTTCCCTTGTCAAAGTTTGTATAAACTTTATTTAATGTGCGGTGGACTGTGGTGCAGAAATAGTGGCAGTGTTTCACACTATTGGCTTAAATTTTCCATGTTGTCTGTCAGTGGCATAGTCGCAATAATATCTGGTTTTAATGAATAATAAAATAAATATAATTTCTTAATAAGAATACCTGAAGAAACCTCACTTCTTCTCCGCTGTCTCAGAAGAGACACCAATTGTGCTGTGTCAGACACCGTAGCTGTCCTACCCTCTTTGAAAGGTTAGTTGGCAATAGTAGAGTGGACAGAATGTTGTAATTCACAACCCTCACCACTAGAAGCCACTAAATCTTACACACTGAATCTTTAAGTGAACTTCATGCTGTTATGTTCAGAATAACTTTGTTGCAACTGCAGTGGAACAAATCAGGATGAAATATAAACATATTTTATGAATTGGTGTGTATTAATATACAGTGCAGACCTCCTCGTCTCACAGGTTTCTTGTTTGTTTGGTTTCTTGTCTTTGTTTTTACAGCACAACATCCATGCAGCGCATTTTCACTCATCCACTCCCAACACTACTGACTTTACATATTCATTGGTTTTGCTTATTTTCTTATTAATAAATCACTTTGTTATTTAGTTTAACTGGGTGTCTCCCGTTTTTGGCCAGTCCATGAGCCTTGCTGTGACACACTGGGAACATTTAGTTTCCACTACCACTGTGTTTGAAAGTAAAGTTAAAGGTTCACAGTGCTAGAAAGAGTCAATGCTTTCTTCATTTTTTTAATTTCTTCACTTTCAAATAAAGATCCTAAATAAAATTAAATAAAAGCTGGTGCATAGTAAATCAAGATTTTAAGTAATTTCCTGAACTTAAAAAGACTGGATCAGCTTGGTTCAGATGATGGGGACAGCTGGTTGGCGTTAGATGAACAGGGGTGGTGAACAGTGGAGACGGTTAGTGACATGAGAGGGAAGCTGATAATGGAGTTTTGTTGGTGAATCAAAATAATTTGATTTGTATGTAGGAAGAAGGATTGATTTCCGGGGCGCTCAAGCTTCTTTGGGACCTGCAGCATGCTTTTAAGTTTGTTTTATGTCAGCATGCACTTTTGAAACCTTTTTATCCTTTCAATCCTGTGATCCCTTCAGCGATTTTTTGATACTAGCTGCTCGCATGTTTAGAATGTGTGTTTTGTGTACTGTAATAATGCAATATTAAATAAATGCAAGCTTGTCTAACTGAGAAAAAAACCCTACTTATTATTGATGGTTGCAGGTGGCCGGAGCTGGTGACACTGGGCAAAACACAGGATTCATCAGTGACAAATTACCAGTTAGTTACAAATTTCATACATGTTCCATTTTCACCAAACAAACACTGAATTCCTTATCCAGCTCTCTCCTCCCTGTGAGGAGCAGTCAATGGAAAACTCGGTTAAATCTGCTTTGCTTACATCAGATATGACAGTGCTGGGATCTGTTGCTCTCAGTCAGTAGACAGCAGACAGCAGCTATATCTACAGATGAATAAAGAAAACATTGAAAAAAAAAATCAAAAGAACAAGAACAGTCATTTAATTGGCTACTGTTCTATTTTGAGTTTTATTTTGTTATATTTCTGTAAGGTAGACCATTTAATTTAATTTTCATAATTCAATTATTTTGTCAAATCATATACCATAAGTAAATGTTTTCTGATGTGATATTTTATACAGCGTGGATCAGTTGCAGCTACATTAAAGCCAATAATACCACATAAATGATTCAATAAATCTAAAGGCAGAGGAAGATATGAAGTCAGATGAAGGAGAGTATGACAGTGACTCAAAAAACACACAGATGCACAATATGAAAGCAACAGCTGCTGTTGTGGTTTCTGTTTTGTTTCTGATTAGCATTTCTGCATGATATATCTAGTATATGGATGGTCCACTAAATTTTTCTGAAAAACATAAATAAAACCATCAAATTTGTGTATGAATAAAGTTACTAATTTGAGAAGAATCTTCATATTTAAAAATATCATAATCATAATGAGAATATTAACAATGATGTAAAACATTGTTTTCCATAGATGTGTGAGATGTAGTTTGTTTCTCTGTGAGGAGGAGTCAATGCAAAACTCTGATCTCTTCCATCTCTACATATGTGCTGCAGAGTGAAGGACAGAGACTGAATCACTGACATTTACACTGTAGACTGAACAGAGACAACCAGATTTTAAAATGATCAGACCTGATTATTTGGTTGTTTACCTCATTCTGTCTATTAACTGGGCAGGTAAGAACAATGAAACTCTTTATTGGAAAGATGCTGATATTATGATAAGTGACTATAATGAGGTGTTTAATTATCTGCAGGTACTGATGCTCAAACACTGACAGAATCTGAACCAGCGGTTAAAAGGCCTGGAGAATCCCACAGACTGACATGTACATATTCAGGGTTTAGTAGCCATTACTGGAACGCTTGGATCAGACAGGCTCCTGGAAAAGGACTCGAATGGATTGCTTTTATCAGCAGTGGCAGTAGCGACATCTACTAATCTCAGTCAGTCCAAGGCCGGTTTACCATCTCCAGAGACAACAGCAGACAGCAGGTGTATCTGCAGATGTCCTACAAGACGTCCTACACATGACAACAAGACATGGGCCGTTACTTCTGTCTACTATGAAGTTGAAATATGTTTAACACTATTTTTAATTGCTGTGTTCTGTTTCTTCTATGCTGATACTTAGAGAAGGTTACTTACTTACTTTACTTACTTTATGAATAGTAATAATAGTCATTTTTGAAATTATACAAGAATTTACAAAATGCTTTAATATTGAATTGTTGTAAGTATAATATATTTAGGCGTTAATAGTTCACAGTAAAAGAAAAGTTAAAAGTTCTTTCATTTCTGTAAATGCAGAGACATTTTCAAAATGTTGTAAATGAGTGTGTAGTAATTATAATGATTAAAACATCAAATGTAAAGCAGAGGTGATTCCCAGGCATGTTTTCACTCTGCAGATATAATAACAGCCAACAGACTCTTCTATTGGCTCCAGTTAAACCAACAATGATGCTTCATGTGTTTGAGTCTATACAAACTCAGTGACCTTCCTTGTTAGTCAGCTATAAAAACTTCCCATCAGGCTGTCAGTGGAGTTCACAGCACATCACTTTCAACATAAACCATGTTTTTGTGTAGCTTAGCTTAGGATTCTTGTGGTGAAACTGTATCCATGTGCCTTCATAAGGACACTGAATGATATCATGCATGTGTAAGTAAAATGTACGTTTTGGTAACATGTAAACGTAAAAATCTTGATGATTGATGATCATGATTTGATGATTGAATACCAACATTTTTTATGAAAACTGTTACAAAGAATACAAAGTTGTTCTTTGTCAGGTTGCTCATTCATATGAATACCTGAAAGCATCTTAAAAATATGTATTGTATATTGCATTGCATGAAGTCCAGTTATTGAGACATCTTGAGTCCATACTGCGATAAAGTGGTGATCACTTAAACAGTTTGATGGCCACCAGCGGGAATGAGCTCCTCTGTCGCTCACTGGTATACGTTGAGAGTCTGAAGACACTTTTTAAGCATCTATCTGTTGGTTTTGTTTAGAAGACAATGGTCTTGAAATAAATCAGAGTCTTGTTAGACTACATGTGCAACAGCAGTTAATCCTTCCTTTATAGCCTGTTAGAGTCCTTCTCTATGCAAAGTGAACTTCCTCACAGTCTGCTATAAAGACTTGATATCAAGAGAGAAGCTCCCATCAAATCACCTTCAATACCAACACTGTTCTCTGTAGCTCTGCTGCTGCTGGCTGCTGGATCCTGTGAGTCTCACTGAGGCAGAGACACTGACCGTACGATCACAGCACACTGACTGTTCACTGTTATTACACTGATTCAATATTCAACATGTTTTCCTCCACATGTGTGAAGTGTGTACAAAGATTCACTAAAGAACAAGTTGAACAAGTTGATCGACTTAGAGTTTAGTATTCAATCCTTCTCACAGGGAGGAGAGAACTGGGGTCGATTTGGCTCTCAGATGATGTTGGCTGAAACTGGAGTCTGGTCATTTCTCAAACTTTGTCATCAGGTTTCAAATTCAAATAAAATTATTTTAAAAATATGAATTGTCACATACATGCTACTAGTTACCAGAA
Organism: Lepomis macrochirus; assembly: GCA_024633595.2. Lineage (NCBI taxonomy): Eukaryota > Metazoa > Chordata > Actinopteri > Centrarchiformes > Centrarchidae > Lepomis > Lepomis macrochirus. Next base: position 31,689,292 of record JALXJV020000007.1, on the reverse strand, counting down.
ATCTGTTATCATCCAAAACCGGCACAAAGGTTTGCAGAACAAACTATGTTAAATTCGAAAGTGTACAGATGCAACTCAAACGTTTTGAGTCGCACCTGTCCAGAGAGCATTTTTCTGTTTGTTTTTGACCCTCTATGTAGTATAAACTTTTATTTTATTTGCCTGTTGATTTCCATAAGTACACAATGACTTGGAAGAAAGCCTGTAATGTTAATCGTTTTTTCAGTCTTTCAACTAACAACATACTGACATCAAAATAGTTGTTTTACTTCCTCTAAGCAGCAGCAGGGAGTGATATTATGCTACCATTAATTATTTTATATCCCTCCTTTCTGATGTATATTACTGAAACTAGTGAGAACTGAAGAACCAAGAATTACTGATCATCTCAGTTGTACTTTTAATTTCAAGCTCAAAGGTTAGACACACATCTGAATCCTGCTGTTTAAGTTTTCTTTTAATCAACTTTTTAAATGTTCTCTTGTTTAGGTTGGAATGAAGTTTGACAACTAGCTGACTGGAATCTGGTGTTTTGCTCTAATGTTAAATATCGGCTTAATGGTTGTGTTTGTGTTTTTAATACAACAATGTCTCAAAAGAAATCAAACATCATGATCATGTATTTGACTGACTGAACAATGGACAATGACAGATATTGGTCATCAGGACTGGGACAAAATATCGGCCCAGGCAGCCCTGCACAATGTGTACTTAATGTAACATTCCCCCAAACCACTACAAAGCTGAGTAGTAAGTGCCGTAGATAAGTTTACCAGTGCAAGTGGATCAGTGTACTCATTATCACTCATTTACTGTGTCCATGGTGATCGGAGGCAAGGCAAGGCAAGGCAAGGCAAGTTTATTTGTATAGCACATTTCAACAACAAGGCAATTCAAAGTGCTTTACATAAAACATAAAAACAGGGAAAAACAATAAAAACATTTAAAAGCAAGATAAAATATAAAAGCTAAAAATAAAGAAAAAGAAAACAGGACAGTAAAAGATACGGAGGAGGCCATGGAGTACGCAACTCATACTCAAGTAAAAGTTCAAATAATTGTCACAGTAATAAAAAAAACTCTGCTAGAAGTCACAACATAATTTTAAATTATTGTTAAGTCAAGAATTGTTGGAATTCTGTGACAAAGCTGTGTTGTGATTAATCAGACAGAACGGACCCAAACGCAACGCCACAGGTTTTCTCAGAGGTTTATTGAGGGAAAGGGGAAAAGGGAGAGTCAGGAGAAGGACTGTGTGGGACGTGGGGAGCGGAGAACCGTGGAGCTGGCGAGCTTGGGGAGTTCCAGAGAGGACGAAGGTGGGCCGCAGACCAGGTGGTCAGGAGAACAGCGGCTGGCGGACGAGCAAGGAGCGAGGGGGGACCGGGGAGAGCCGTGGAGGTGAGGAGAGGGGGAAGGTAGGCAGGCGAGCCCAGCTGACAAAACAGGAGACTGAGGTGAGTGGACCTGGCGGGGAAAACAGACAGACAAGGTTAGTACAGGAAAAGAGGGAAGACAAGTCTAAGGCAGGAAAATATAAGCTTGAATGTAGTGGTGGCACCAAGTCTGGAGCGACGACGATCAAGCGGAGATCGAGTGGAGAAGCGGGGTTAAAATACTGGAGATGATGAGGCTGATAGGTGGCAGGTGTGGCGGGCAGAGGTGGAGGTTGATGAGTTCCAGGTGCGGGTGGTCAGCCGGGCTCTGGAGCAGGGAGAGGGACGAAGCGCACACAGACACACAGGAGAGAGAGAGAGAGAGGAAACAAAATAGACTACACCAGGGAAAAGAGCACAGGGCACTCACCGTCAGCCGGGCTGCCACCGTAACAAGCTGTACAGTTTCAATAGTAACATACAGGGAATGAGCCAATAGCTGTTTACTTAATGAATGCATGACATGAATTTTTTAATACATAAGCATTCATTCATTTTAGTGACATGCTACATGTGTTGTATAATAGGTCATATTATACAGTCACATTTTTATCAAGGAATTCCTTAGCCTAATATTCTTGATAATGTTATGTCATGATACATAGGGACCTCACAGCAGTGTGGGCTGAGGCAAGGCGATGACGGTAAAATTACCTCACCTTGTCAGCCATTACGACGGTTAGCTGCGACATCAGTAGTGAACTATGCTATCTACAAAAACAATGCCTAATCGTGTAAACTACTGTGAAAGTCTTCACATGATGCAGACTGTACTTAATTAAATTATGTTTATCAGCCTAAAGCCTGTTTCGCACATTATACTGAAACATCCAAATCAAATCCAGTTCCTCCCTGTGAGGAGGAGTCAATGCAAAACTCAGACGTCTTCCACCTCTACTTATCTGACTGCAGAGAGGATGACAGAGAACAGTGGACACACAGTTTAACATGATGGACTATAGGACAGGACTGCTGCTTTTAACTGTCTGCTGGGCAGGTGAAGATCTTCACTGAACTTAATTATTACATATATTGGTGTCAGCAGCTTATTTCACTGTGTGCAATTTTATTGTCTCAACAGGTGTTGATGGTCAGACTCTGACCAGTGGTTAAAAGGCCTGGAGAATCCCACAGATTGACCTGTACAACCTCTGGATTCACATTCAGCAGCCACTGGATGGCCTGGGTCAGACAGGCTCCTGGAAAAGGACTGGAGTGGATTGCTTATATCAGTAGTGGTGATGGCAGCAGCAAATACTACTCCCAGTCAGTTCAAGGCCGGTTTACCATCTCCAGAGACAACAGCAGACAACAGCTGTATCTGCAGATGAACAGTCTGAAGACTGAAGATTCTGCTGTTTATTATTGTGCTCGAGACTCACAGTGACTGGAGTTGGTTGAACAGCTGTACAAAAACCTACAGTACTCATCCTGCCTGTGTTGATAGATCTGTAGAAAGACCCCTGTTTTTAATTTACATTTTTTTGTTGTTGTTAAGGAAATCACGTTACTAAATAGGAATAATAATTCATTTGCATAGTTCAATGGTTTTGCTAATTGTCTAACTTTAGATTTAGAAGTCAGAGATTGTAGGTTGGGAGAATAAATGGAGGGTCAATCTTTTCTTTAGCTGTACACTCATTTAACTCTCCAAGTTGTCTACTGTTTTGTTTTTTACTTTTCTTAATTGATTCTTAATTAGTTGTGTACATTATGTGGTTAAAAGTATTGAGACACCTTCTCACGATCCTGTCCTGAGTGCTGTGTTTTTGGGTTTGGTTTTGTATCTGCATGTTAGTTATGTCATCTGTTCTGTTTAGTTCTGAGTTTATTCATATATCAGTTAGGTATCAGTTAGTTTATGTTTTGATTCCATGTCTTTGTTCCCAGTCGAGTGTTTAAGTCTTAGTATTTACTCCTGGTCCTTGTACGTCAGTGTTGTTGTTTTGGTCTGTCCAGTATCTTTCTTATAGTAGGTTGGGTTTTGGGTTCAGTCCTGTTGATTATCCTTTGTCCAGTATCTGTTAGTTACTTTTGTCACTGTCGAACCTGTGATTTACAAGTTGGTTGGATAATGATCAGAAGTTTTTGCTCACAGGAGTTTGGAGTGAGACCATGGCCTAGTCTCCCTCTGAGGTGAAAAGACCTGGAGAGACAGTGAAGATGTTATGTGTCATATCTGGGTTTGACATGACAGGCTACTTCATTCACTGGGTACGACAGAGGTCAGGGAAAGCTCTGGAGTGGATTGGGTTGATGACCCCAGGTTCAAACTCAGCTAGCTATGCCAGCTCCTTTCAAAACCGGCTCATCTTGACTGAAAATGTGCCCAGCAGAAGATTCTGCTGTTTACTTCTGTGCTCGAAGAGACACAGTGACTGAAGACAGTGGAGCAGCTGCGCAAAAACCTCCACAGACAACAAACAGCAGTAATGAAGTCTGGGTTTACTCAACATAATCTTGTTTACAAGGTTCTTTGATTTTGTATAACTTACAGATATATCTGTTATGTTAATGTGTTTTTCATTGTCTTCATGTGGTTATTATAGTCAACTCAATTCAAAATAGTCCAGTCATCTGTGACAATGTGGCTTTCAATTTTGTGTGGCAAAGTCCACATTTACAAGCAGAAAAGTGATCAACAAGAAAATGTATTAAAAATGAAGAAGGCATTCTGGATGAATAACTCAATCATTGTTTTGGTTCTTTCAGAAAAACGTCTTGCCGTTGCATCTGCAGTGGATTAATTTTTCGATTACCAACCTAGCCTAAACACTACTGAAGCAGACCAGTCAGTATTAACCAGCTGGGGAATGACTAGACATGGGCTTTTTTTTGTTGCAGTGCAGGTATAATGGTGTGCTTGTAAGATTAGGTTGTCCACCTTGGTCTCCACCAGTCATTAACACCGTCACAAAAATAGGATCCTATACAGGGCTATTATCTCATATTGCATTAGGTACATAAATAGGTATTAATTCAAGGTATTTTTTTTAATTTGTGGTAGTTGCCCTTTCACAGTGACACACTTGAATCTGTCCACATATAACTACATCACCTTGTTTTTTCCTCCAGGAGACCAGACTGCTAAAACTTCAGTAGACTCAATAGTTAATTTACCGTCTCAATCTATTGACCAACTGGCTACAGAGTGGCGGCTATATCAGAGTCAAAGTATCACATTTTAAAATAAATTTAACCCCAACAAAATGACAAATCGATCCGAACCATGAGTTTTGTGATCTGTTGCATCACAAGTGAAGTAGCATCGATCATTCTGAGGGGGGCATTTTGCATTCATTACAATTAACACTGACAGTCATCTCACTTATTTAAGGTTAAAAGGTTATTTAAGATTCAAACATGAACTGGACATGATTCCTTTAGAACAAATTACAATTAATAGATGTATTGCACCATAGCCTTAATAGAGATACTAACTAACCTAATTCCATCCATCCATCCATCCATCCATCGTCAACCGCTTATCCTGGTCACAGGATCCTGGGGAGCTGAAGCCAATCCCAGTTGACATCAG